>LPNX010644054.1:93179-112063 GCA_001517045.1 Pseudotsuga menziesii | reverse complement strand
CAAACCCTCTCCTCGCTCTGATCTCCTCTACTATTAAATAAAATGATCAGACTGCTGTAAGGCACTTCTGCCTCTGTTGATTCGATTCTGCTCTAGGTAACTATCCATCCAAGTATCAAGCTGTTTTGCTTACTTATAGCTGTTTTCAATGTATCAATCTTTCGGTAGCTAAATACCGGCACTAATACAATCTACCCCTATGCTTCTGTCAAAAAAAAAACACTATGCATTATTATAGTGTATTTTAAAGTTAAAATTCAAAAAAGGACATGGAGGTTTGAACCCTCAGATATTGGAAACTTATCAACATGTTAATGAAATATGATACACATTCATGGATGTATGGAATCTTCTAAAAAATCCTTAATCAAATCAGAGTGGCTTCTCCTTATCTCCATTATAACCTGCAATGAGAAAGGGAGAAGAGGGGAGGAGAAAGGAAAAGGGAATTATGGGGCGCATATCCCAAGAGACTGAGGCACAACACTCAATAAGGAATCCTTAGCTTCATAAAATAAAAATAATCAACATCCAAACTATTAAATGGAGTTAGAAGCATCCTTAAATAACCATTGAGTGACTTGGGTGACTTGTTGAGCAAGTCCTTCACCTATTGAGCAAGTTGCCATTTGTTAAAACCTAACCCTAGCCATGAATTCTCCCTCCTTGAGGAAAATAGAAAGTAAGGGGATGAAAGGATGTATCATTGTTTGTGCCCTCCTTGACCCAAAAGTTTCCTTTTTTGTGTCTGATTCCTTTTTCTGCACTTTCTAGTTCTAAAAACTGCCTTTCTTTTCTTGATTTTGACAGTTGCTATCTTTTCTATGACAATTTGTTTTGTTCATTCTTTTGAATTTTTCTAATTTTCCTCGGAAATTTGGCTAGACCATGTGTGCCATCCTAACATGGGAACTTATTTTCCACATATTTAATTGCACAATAATTAATAATGACAATTAATAAAAACCAAGTACCTGCCTCCTATATAACAATTTAATAAAATTCCCTAGGTTAGTTATTTAATGCATCCTTTGACCCCCTAGGTGTTAGGAAAGGTCAGGAATTTTGATGTCACTTCAAGGAATGGATATGACATATTCCAACAACAACACCATTCTTCACATTTTCTATAAGATTGTATTGTTCCTATTGTCCATAAGCTCATACTTTTGTGCTTGATGCAAAGTCTTATAGGATCATTGATTTGGGGATTCTGTAAACCATTCTCTATGAAATCCAATAAATCTTCTCCTCAAAAATTATATTTCATACTGATTACCCAAAACTCATAGTTTTTATCAGAGAAAACATGCATTTCTTCCATATCAAGACTACTACTCTAACCTACAGTCATATTTCCTCCTACAATGTTCTCTTCTACATCAAGTCATATCTCTGATAGGACAAATAAATCTTTATTTCAGATATCTTTTTTTATTTTTATTTTTGATATTCTACTAGAACCCATTTCTTTTTATTTGTTTAAGCGAGACTAATTCTCATGAGAATGCTTTCTTCCATACTTTGACAATCTTTGACTTTAACTGGAATGCTTTATTCTCTTTTTCTTTGTTGCTAATGAGCTACTTCTCTCTCTGCTTAATTTTCTCAAATACAAAACACATTCATGTTGAGATACTGCTCAACAAAGTTTCCAAACCTCTTTACTTTATTTACAAGTCAAAATCAACACCATGTCCATTACATTAACACTTTTACTTGTGACTAACACCTTATATATTTATGACTCTTTCATACTATTTAAAGGATCTCCACATCATATAATGATATTTTGATGAAGTGTGATTGTGTAGACCACAATCCAATAATACTGGCATATCCAACCCAATAGAATTGAGTATTTCAATTGCATTCATTTATGTGGCCCGATAGAATATAAATGAAAATGGAAAATTTGTAACTAATAGCTTTTGGAAAGATGTAGGAATCTAGCGACTATACTCACACATATCGAGAATATATGTTCATCTCTATCTTATTTTTATTTTATCTTGGTTTATAGGTGGATTTTACATGCTTGATATATCACGTTTGTATGGCCTATCCATGTCTTTATGAAGACTCCTTGTACCCCCTTTGCTTAGTATTAATTTGAATCTCCAGAAACCCCCTTTAAAAGTCATGTTTATGGATATATGTGGGTATCCATTTTACAACCCATGTGTACATGCAACTTGCTCCACTATGGTCCGCGTACATCGAGAAATATTCTCAAAAAATAAATATTTGGAGTTTTCCCTCATCAAGTAATGAATAACTTGTCTCTTGGCCTTCCATATGTCGGGAAACGCTCTAATTAGACACTTCACTTCTCATTGAGGGGCTATATATTAGATACTTTGAAGCATTGAAGGAGGAGAACTTGTGAGAGTAAACAAATTATAGTGGAATTGTGCCCCATTCTTTCATACTTGAGTTTCTATCCATTTGTCCTTCGAGAAGTCATTGGTGCTCCTTCCCAAGCTTGCATTTGTATGTTTGATCTTTCCTTTATACGGATGATTGAAGCTGTGGAGGCCTAGGTGGAGGACTCGGTTTCTCAATTTCGACAAGGTGCCGACAGAGGTTGTCATTTGTATCTTTGTTTACATTAATAGAAATATTGATTTCTCATCCATTACATGTGTAACTATAAATATTTGTATCCATGGATGTAGTTGCTTTATGTATATGTTGGATTTGAATATGCTAGAGTATATTCTAACACTTTATATCTATCATGCTTGTGTATTTCGTTGTTGTTGAGGATAAAATGTAGGTACACGTGTGATTGCAAGCTCAACATGGATCTTCTACAAACGTCCATAATAAGGTACGCTTCTCATCCCTTAGTGCTAGTGTTGTTTATATCTTTAGCATGTTGGAAATGGATTGATTTATGGTGTCATATTTTTTGTTGTGGTCCACCCCAAGCCATGGGAAGTTTTTTTCGTAACACTTGGACTCAATTTTTATTCATGTTATAACACCTTTCATACTATTAAAAACACGGGATTGTCCAATTGTGTATAAGTCTTAGGTTGAAACATCGTTACTGTTGATTGCTGGGGTCTATGGATTTTATAGCTTCCACATACCTTTGTAATCAAATAGCTACTTCATCTTTTTCTTCCATGCAATGGGACCATTGGTACCTCTGAGGTTGATGCATGGGTTGATATTCACTTATGTTCCCATCTTCTACTCCTCTCACCTTTTTTCTTAACATATTCAACCATGGTTTCCTCATCTATCCCGTCTTCTTCTTCCACAAATGTTATTGCCTCTTTTTTATTTCTGAGTAATGGGTTCTTACCATCTAAACTTATGGTATACTCAACCTACGTGAATCTCTTTATGATCTTGTTTGCAATGGCCAATGATGGAAAGCATTCATTCTCTCTGTCTCTAGTTCTTTTTTGAATGGTTAACCCAAGGAAAGTGACTGAATGGATGTCTTGAGATCTAGTCGCGCCTTTACTTACAATTTTTTAGTGACTGGGCCTCTTGGTTGCCCCCTCTGGTCTCACCCTTTACAACTAATAATGAGGTATCATCATAAAACATGTGTCTAAACCTTCCACAATTATTATTTTCATAGGTTTTTTTGAACTTTTATACAACATCATTCAGTATATTTGTGAAGGAATTCTCTCACCTTCTCTAACACCACTTTATTTTTTATATGTACCGAAATATATACCGAAGAAACAATAGGTTTTTTTACTCTTGCTAACCAATTTGGAACTATTTAGATATTGCTCAATGTTATCCACTAAGTTGCACTTAGGGGATCTTTCATGTGAGCCACCAAGGATCAGCGTAAATCAATTGTTCTTACTTAGTGCTCAAGAAGTTATGTGGTTTCATCATGGCCAGTTGTAGTCACTTTTTCACATGTTCACACCCCTTCCAGGGAATTGTGATAAATGACATAGCATGGATTTTTCTTTTTGTAAAAGGCTTGGCCTTATTAGGACCTGGTCATCAAAGAGATCATAGTTGACTGTTTTTTCCCTCATCAATTATGCGACGCTTTTCTAAGCGACATATACTTTTTGCATTTTTCACTCAAAATACTCCAAAGCCAAGATGGTGAAATTGGTGATTTTGTCTTAAAAGGTTATTAAATCCTAGGGTCTATGTATTATACCATGCTATTCATAGCCCAAAAGTTTCGTGGGCATGCGCTAACTCTTTCATAGGATTTGTAATTTTTAGTTTTTTAATGAAATCATCAATAAGATGTATTTTAATTGTAAAACTTCAAAATGCTGGAAAATTGGGCCTAGAAAACCAATTTGGTCATAAAAATGCTCGTTTTTGGACCCATATCCCCCCTAAATCCCTAAACCCACTTTTGAGAGTCAAATTTGTAATTTTCAATTATTAATTTTAGTTTTCACTCCAAAATGACTCACATGGTCAAATAAATGGGAAAATTGGAGAAAATCCAATTCCTAAATGAAAGGCAGCTTGTCCGGAAATTGTCTCTGAGGTGTAAAAATTTTTGAGTATATTTTCTAGGAAATTTATGAGAATAGAGGAGCATCTTCAACCATCAAAGGAGGGGCTCCAAGTCACTTCCACAAAATGGGGGATGAATTCTCTCATCGAGGGTGTGTTTTGCCACATGGATGAAGTAGTTAGAGGAGGTGGAAGCTTCCCAAACTGAGTGGGTTAACTCAATAGAGGTGGAAGACTCTTTTTACATGAATTCAAGCCTCCTAGCTTTTTGTCAACACCCAAAACCACCTCGCACTTCGGAAATTCGCCCCCTTGGGGTTTGAGCTCCATTTTTTCTATAAAAGCAGGGTCTTTCTCCTCTTTCATCAGGATGCATTGAACGTCTTCCTTGTGTACTTATTTTGATGATATTTTAATAGTAAATATTGAAGGATTTGGAGGCTAGTCTATGATTTCATTGTGAGCTTGTGACTTTGTCAAAATATGAGGTGCAATCTATGGAATTTCATGCTTTATTTCTTTCGAATGATGTGTTTAGATCAAGTTAAATTTAAATAAGTATTTGATGTTGTAACATTAGTTATGTTAATTTTATTATCACAATTTTTCAGGAGTAGCAAGATGTAGTTGGTTATACTTATTCTCTCCTTCTTTTTTATTATTAAAATGATTGGATTAACCTTGTTCTTTTGAGAAAATTCCTAGTTTTTTGCAGATTTGTCTCAAAGAGAAGGGGATTGGATATCAGTTGTATCCATTTATATTTACAACATCTTTTTTTTTGTTTCTAATACAATTTTTTGTAGATCCCTCTCTCCATTTGTTTCAAGGACGGGCGTGAGAATTTCAGTCTTCTTCTCTCTAAAATTCAAGCTTTCTTCTTGGTTTTAGTTACTTGATGCTTAGTAAAATTGGATAAATAATTTTGTATCTGAAATATGATTTTATTAAAGAATATATATCAGATAGATTCACTTTTAAATATTTATCTTAAACTAGATCCATTTCAATATTTCAAAGTGTCATTTTCACTAAAAAAAATTCTACAATTTTATGAGCATTTTGAGTAGTATAGATTATGTATTTATTTTGATTAATTTCCAATATTATAATACATATAACAAGTTTGTTTTTAGTAGGTTTTGAGAAAATGAGGAGGAGATACTGCTCAAATTTTGGGTCAAGGGTCATCCGGGACATCAAACACTCCATCCTTCATCCATTTTCTTCTTTCCTTTTCTCTCCTGGTGACATTGTAAGCCTTTCGATCCCTTTCAAGGATCAAAGTGAAAATCATAATTAATTTTCTTTCACTTTGTAAACTCATTAATAAATAAAGAAAGTGGGCTACACAACACCCACACTCCATCCCGCGTGGGGGATTCAGAGTCTTTTTCATGGTTTGGATTTTACTAATCAACACTTGCACACAATCCGCTTTCTTGAAAGGATGTATATATTAGTTTTTTCTTTTTTAATTTCATCTCGTAATAAGTTTTATTGTTTTTTATTTAGTTTCATCTCATAATAAGTATTACTTTCTTACCCAACTCGTTGCCATGAAGTATGTTCTTGCCACCAACTAAAGGCTTTGTCGATTATTGGTGGATGATCATAGAGTGATGCATAGTTTTGTTTCTAATTTTTCCTTAATCCTTTGATTTAACAAGCTTTTTTGTTGTATCAAATTGGAATAAACATTTTGTCGGAAACTCGTGTATGCTCTTTCCCTCTGTGGGATTTGGATGGTTGTTAGGAAATCAAAAACAGTTTTCGACACTTTCTAATTTATTCAAAATAATTTAATAATTCATTAATAAAATCAATGCCCCTAAGAAACATTACAAAAATTCAACGTACGATAGTTGACAATCGTGGAAAAAATCTTCAAAGGAAGTAGGAGAAATTGAGTAGTGACCTCGAGATTCAGTCAGGATACACCCTTGTTGGTGTAGTCTTGGACACCTTCTCATAGACTCTAATTCAATCCACATTTCTGAGTGAGGAACGACTTTATTCATCTTCTGGGCACATTCTCAGTACTTCCAGGATATAAATAATTCTCTTTCTGTAATTCAACTTATCTCTTAATAATTAAAATTGACCAAGACAAATTTCACAACATCATTTTACTTTGAATCCATTGGCACTGATCTGATCTGTAATTATTGTATTCCTAGTTTAAGTCTTGATGTTATGCTGTTGAATATTTACATAATTTGCGAACAATATTGTATCAGAATTTACTTCAAAAAATGCCTAAGCAACTTACTCCCATCAATAACAATTAAAACTTAAAGATATGTAGACGACTCTTTCTTAGAGACCACCCCGTTTGGCTTAGTTAGGACTTTTTCCTAAATAGAAGAGTCAATATCAAGTGATAGTACTTGACTCAAGACTTGCCCCCAAGGTCACACCTAACATCTTGAAGATTTATGTTGCTCTTAACCCCCAGGTGTGAGAAAGGAGGCACCACTCACAAACCACACTAGGGTGTGTTATGTTATTAAGTGCGAATAAATATATACATTTTGTTTTATTCATGATATATAAAGGTAGATCAATGTAGTCTAAATATTTTACATTTTCAATCTCTTTTTCTATCGCATTTTGTTTGGAGTTCGGTTGGAAATCTTTAAAAAATATTAGAAAAAATATATTACCTATGAAAATTATATAAGTTGGGTGGCACGGTGGTATTGGAGAGTATTGAATATATTTATGGATTCAAACATACAATTTAAACACTTCCAAATTTGGATTTTAGCAAAAAAAAATACTGTATTCTGACCAAAACCCAAAACCCACCGTAAAGTCCAAAACTTACAAGAAATACACTCATCCAAGGGAGATGTTTCTAGAAACAAAAGCATCAAGATACAATTTCTATATCTAACTTGTTTTCTTATGGACCACATCGAACACTACCTTAATTAACTATATATTTATCTAGATCATTTGACAAAGGAAATCTTGACAAGCAAGAGTAATTAACATATTTCAGCAATGGTCACATATGCTAGTCAAATAAAAATAGAAATAGAAAGAAAAATATTTATATTTATGAAAAATAAAGAGGTGGGTTTATATGTAAATTTAATATAATAATAATATTAATAATGTGTTTTTAAGCTAAAGTCTAACTAGATGTACATACCCTACCCCTAAGCCAAGGTCTAAAGAGGTGCATACCCTAATTCTTTAGGATTTGAACTTATGACCTTCCACTCAAACTGTCCAAATTTACACAAAAATAAAAATACTATAAATATAATAATTACATGAAAATATTACTACCTTATATCTTTATTTATACCTAGATACATCTTAATTTATTAAAGAATTTACACTCAAAAACTTTAATACTTCTATATCCTTTAGTTCAAACGAATTTATATTATATAAATTAATTCAAATCTCCTCAAAATAGAACCATAAACCATCAAAAAAAAAAAAAAATATATATATATATATATATATATATATATATATATATATATATATAACGTGATAATTTCCATTACACTTATTTATCTTAATCTCTATGTTAAACACTTCCAATATTCAATAAAATCCGTTCATTTTATTCCTGTTAATCTTTTACTCAATCATTTAAATATAAAACAAAATGTAGATATTTCGTGAAATTCAGGGATATTAGATAAATAATACAGAAATCAACTTCATCACAATGGAAATATATAACTCTAAAGAAAATTCCACACCATTCAATCATTATGTCACAACTCAAAATAAAAAACTATGGTCACTAAATTTGCAAACAATCTTGTATAAGAATTTACATCAAAAAGCGCCCAAACAACTTACTCCCATCAATAACAATTAAAACTTAAAGAGCCTTAGACAACTCTTTCTTAGAGACCACCCCTCTTGGCTTCGTTAGGAGTTTTTACTAAACGAAGGATTTAAGATCAAGTAGCTGACTCGAGACTTGCTCCCAAGGACACACCTAGCAGCTTAAAGATTTATGTTGTGTTAAATCCCCAAGTGTGTGAAAGGTGGAAAGAGTTACAAACCACACTAGGGTGTGTTACGATACAAAATGAGAATAAATATATAGAGTGTGTTTTCTTCATTAAATGAGAATAAATATATAAAGCTAGATCAGTGTAGTCTAAATAATATACATTTTCAATATTTTTTTCCATCGTATTCTGTTTGTATTTCAGTTGGAAATCTTTAAAAAATCTTAGAATAAAATATATTACCTATGAAAATTACATAATTTGGTTGGCACAGCTGTATTATACGGTATTCAATATACTTATGGATTCAAAAATACAATTTAAACACTTCCAAATTTAGATTTTAGCAAAAAAAATTTAATGTATTCTAACCAAAACCCAAAACCCACCGTAAAGTCCAAAACTTACAAGAAATACTCCTCCAAGGGAGATCTTTCTAGAAACAAAAGTACCAAGATACGATGCCACATCAAACACTACCTTAATTAACTATATAATGGCGGCGAGCTTGGTCTAAATGGATCAAAGTGGCGATCCGTGTATGTGCACGTTTGCACCATCATAACAGTAGTACTAAAGTTGCAAGGATTGTCAATATAATTTATGCATAGAAACGATGTAAACAGGTTCTAAGAATGTCTAGTTTTATAATGTATTATTTAGGATATTATTTTGGAGTTTTTATTATTCGTGTAGCTTTGACTACGAGGTAAATACTTTTATTTACAATAATTGCGTCAATTATTTTGGACTTTGCGGAATGTTTTGTTGTACAAATTAATTATTACTTACAATAATTTCGTCAATTATTTTGGACTTGGCGGAATGTTTTGTTGTACAAATTAGTTATTACTTATTTTATTTAAAAATATATATTTTTTAAATATTTTATATGTTGATAAAATAGTTTATAACAAATTTAAAGCAAAATATCCAGGGTATGCATAAGGTTATTAATATTGTTAAAATTATTTATTTATTTACATATCTTCTTTCCATAAATGACAGAGAACTAAAATCATATTCATATAGATATTTACACCTATATATTTAAAGAAAAATAAGGTTGAAAGCCTCATACATTGGGTGTGGAATGGCTAAAATTCCCCAATCACCAATATATGGCTACATTCTTAGAAAGAACAAACTCCTGATCAAACAATCTAAAAATAATGCCTCAGGCTTAATCTTCTACAAGTCTCCTTGAATAGACTACTTACATCTTAGAATTGTCATCCACTTAAGATTGCATGAAAAAAGAGAAATTTGTTTAATGAATAGAAGGTTTGCTAGAGTATTGAATATGTTGCTCGCAGCAAGCTTGTCTAGGAAAGGGACCACAACTTCCTCGAATGACATTACTCAAAGAGAAAGACTATTTATCTACCAAACTTATCAAAAAGTGTAGGAGATGAAGTGCCCTTCCTCTTTTTAGACTTAAGTTGTCAACCTTCAACATCCATACCTTAGGTTTGATAATTGAGATCATCAACATTCATATTTTATGTCTTGAGAGTGAATTTTCGAAGGAAACATAAAACAAACCTAGAAGTTTATGACTTGAGCCTAAAATCCATTAGTATCGAAAGACACTTGTTTCCAAAAAGACGCCTAACATGTGCATTAAGCATGAGGCAAGATTAGTAGTAAAGTGGGATTTCCTCTTCATTTGATTGTTTAGTAGGATATATAAGTTTAGGGTTCTAGGGGGAGTGGAAAGTCCTCATGGTGATACCACTTTTCACATTATTTTTGGGTTTGGGACTAAAGTCTTACATTCCCTTCCCATTTGTAGGCACTTGACTAGTGACTATTCTTTCCAATTCTTGATTACGAAGTGGTAACCATAGTTGTTTATCCTAGGTTTCTCTTAGGTGACTACAAGTACAAAGTTCTTGATGTACGAGAGACATACGCCTAACATCTACCTTTGCTTGCCTAGATGGTGATCATATTCATAAACGTACCTGAACCTTCAACAATTGTTGTGGGAGAGTTATTATAACTATCTCTCACACCTTCATTAGTTGTACTCCATCCCTACTCATCCTAGGACGAACTTTGGAAGGATCACGTTAATCTCTACATTGTTTAAATTTAGTAATTAACCACCATGGTTTGATTATTGAGAAAGTAATTTTGTTTTGGGTGTATATTATAGAGTCTTTTATAGGTGCATGTGGATTGTAATATTTACCATTTAGAATACCTTAGAGAAATTTTCTTTTTTGAATCAAAAGACACAACTAAATTTCTTGAGGAAACCAACCAAGGGTCCTTTGTGAAAAAGGTGTTGTATCCTTTTATGTTTGTTGAATATGTTTTTTCTCCCTTGATAGGAACCTTGACTCTAATTCCTAGATTCATTTGGCTTGGTTACCAGTTTTGGATTTTTTCCTCTCCAAATGTCTTGACTGCCCTTCATGCTTCTCAAGCAGGATCTATATGTCAATAGAAACAAAAATATTTTCCATCTTATCTAGTGAAATATTTTCCTCCTCATTTTACCTTGTGTGGTTAATCACTAAGTATCAGTAAGCAACAATCTAAAAGTAAAAAAAAAAACAGGAAGAATAAGATGTTAGGATTAATTAATCCTCCTTTATCCAACATAGTCTTTTTGGTCATTTTTCCTAACTTAGGATATTATTATCACCGTACTAGAGTATGGGGGACATACCTAGGGGTTATCTGCCACTTACTCCATCTTCATGCATGAGTTTATGCAACTTAGGGACCAATCCCTACATTTTAGGAGCCCACTCTGAGTGCCAACAGCACTCTCCTTCAGTAGAACTTAGGTAGGTAAGCAATTATGCTAAGTTATACTCCAATTACTATCAGTTAGATCACAACCAGTTATTTTAGGGATAGTTCTACATGCATGCAGTGCATTTGGCGCCTTTTGTCAACCTACCTCATCAGCTAACTAATTGTAGACTGATTTATCCATTCGAAGTTAGACTAGTGAGCTCCAACTATGATTTTTCCACACCGAGTTAACTAAACAGTCAGTTAGAGTTGGTAGATTCGAATCTTATCCACAATATTCAAATTCTATTTATTGTACTACCGTTGTATTACTCATTAAATAGTGAATATTAATGTTGTGATAATATGAGAAATACTTATCCGATTTGTGTGAAATTTTTGTCATGAATATGTTGTTCATTTTAAATTGATTTGATAATTCCACTGCATACTTCTTTTTAGATAGCTATCATTTTGTCTTGTAGATCTATGGTTCATGAAATTTAACATGGTATCAAAGCCTATGTTCAAGCCAACAACAAACCTTTGAAACCTCCATGCTTGCACCAGATGAAGCTGAGTTTCCACATAATTTCTGGAATCATTGCATTGCTCCCTCTGAATTTTGTCAAGAGAAGTCTATCCAGTTGTGATGGAATCTGAAAAAGCACATATGTCGAGGTGGAAAGGTTTGAACTCACAAATGTTTGCGAATTGAAGTTTATTTTGCAGTGATTTTGCAGGTACCTACATAGCTCTTGAAAATTTGTTGATCAACATACAGTGAAATGGATAATTTAGCTCCTCTATCACCTACAATCCTTACACCCTTCAATTACATTTATTGGAGGGAATATATGCATATATCCTTGCACAACAAAGTCCTATTTAGGATGACAATGGGAAGAGAAGTCGAGCCCTAGTAGTATGTTGAGAAATCCATGTTTCTGAATCGGCTAGATGAAGCCTTCGGCTTCATGTGAATCCACATCGCTAGGGATATTCTATTCCACCTTAAGGGACTCAGAAATCCAAAGGAAGTATGCGACAAGATTGAATCTTTGTTTGGAAAACAAGATGAGCTTAGAGGCCATATTATGAAGAATTAACTCATTGAAATCCATCCTAGCAACTTTTATACTTTCAATAGTTCTTTTTGAAAAACAAAGCACTAGTATTGCAATGCAAACAATGCGAAATAGAAAGGAAGGATGAGAATCTTGTACTGTCAATTCTAAGCGATGGAGGATTGAGGTAGTGGAGGCCCAGGTGGAGGACTTAGTTTCTCTGGTTCACAGATGTGCCGATAGAGGTTATCACTTGTGTTGTAAATGAAACTATCCTATGGCTAGGGTTTAAGAGGCCATCAACATACTGGGGTTGAAAGGTGGATGCATATAGTTCTAAAAGTAAATACAAGCAAGTTCAGAGATTAGAATGGTTCATACCTTAGCCAAACGAAGGTTGATCCAAGCATCCCTTCAATCCTCTTCTTTCTCCTCTCACTCCTCTTTCTCCAAGAGACCTACAAAATGAATTATACCTTGCTCAAACCAATATGACCACATATAAATAAATGATAATCAAATAAACATGAAATAATAATTTGATTAACATCACAATATGATCATAAACAGAGATTCAATCACACATTGAACAATGATTTGGGAAGAAGAAGGACATCACATCTTTATTAATCTTGAAAACAAGTACAAATATACCTTCTCTTCAAGTTTGGCACCTCACGAAACCTTCATCTGGTTCTGGTGCTTCTCTTCTCGAAGGAACTCATCCTCCAAGCTCTGCAACACAAGGAGAATGCTTCTAGGGCAAAGGTGTGGGCAAAGAGAGCTCCAATTCCTCTAGCATAACAATGAAAATATTCTATTCCCATCACATGTACCTCCCTACCTCTATTTATATGCTTAAGGAAGAGTTAGGGGCAAAGACAAAGTAGTTACAAATGAAGGAGTCAGTTGCATAACTACCCAAACTACCCAAAATTCAAAAGACGTGTTTTTTGACATTTTCAGGAGGCATACGCTACGTTGTAGAGACAACAGTCGTGTACATGAGGAGGTATATGTGGGTTGCAATACAAAAAGTCACGTATATAAGGCGTATGCGACTATTATGTATAGCAACTCGCGTACATACGCGGGTTTGCCTTAAGAAAACTCGCATACACATCAAAAAAGTCATTATTAGGGTATTTCTGGGCATTTTCAAACTTTGGCGTCTTTTGGAAAGGTTTAGCTAACTAAAATATATTTCCAATGGCATAGAGATAAGGTCAAACAGAGTTACATAAATCAAGATATGGGTCCTCCAAGTTAGGCATTTTTTCAGTGACTTTCAGTGACTTTTCATGAAGTGTCGTCATGGAAGTGTCGACATGTGACGAAAACATAGGAAAGTGGTCATAGGAAGAGATGTGTCATTTTGAGCTATAATAGATGCCCCCTAATGTATGAGGTTAGAGGGGAAGACGATATCCAAAATACATTATAAATGAAACAACTGAGTATGCAGAGAGTAGAGAATCCAAGATCGAAAGGATAGAACAAAGGTACCTGAAAGAGAGATAAATGCCTGGAAAAACTGATCTCTAGGACATACAAGTCCATATACAAAACATTGCCATAAAGATACAGGCGGATTCAACATATGTATAACTGATGAAACTATCATGGTCGCTCAATATGATAAAAGGCACCATATCAAATCTAAAGGAGTCATGGACACAAATGAACAAGGTGGATCCATACTCAACAATCGATCATAGCCACAAAGATACAAGGTGGATCTATGTCTCAGCAAAATGTCATATAAACTGTAACAAGGTCTTGCGCAGCTTGGGAAATAGAAAAAATGATGATGCTATTGTCAGCCCAAGGTCTTCAATCCAAACCACCCAAAAGTTACGAATCCTAACCATGCGAATAAAAGAGTTGAAGTCAAACATGGAGGAAACTGTTTGATTACCAGTCAATAATGAGAACCATTAACAAACGCGAGGGAAACCACCATTAATGAAAATGGTCCCCAAGGTACCTAGTACATTCGAACAAGTATGAATATAAGAACTTGAAGTCGAACACTTGAAGAATCCATCGAGTAGGAGACATTAAGATATTCCCACTACCCAATAGCGAGGGAAATTGCCACTGATGACTACAATTCCCAAGGTACTGTCACAAACATCTATATCTCATTCCCAAAGAAATATGTGTTGCAGTCAATAGGAAGAGATCCATTGGAAGGAAGGCATTAAGGCATCCTTCATCATCCAACACGAGGTAAGTTAAAGACTAATTGGACCTAGAATTGGTACTAAATTTCACGACAAGGGCCGCCGAAGACATGATGTAATGAACTGATACCAGGGAATGGCCGACACAAAAGGTCAAGGCAACTACAGTTAGCCCGACAAAGGTTTAATCCTTGAACAGTGAGCATGACACAAAAGTGACTTAGGAATATTTTGACACAAAAGGACCAACGAAACAAATCTGCAATGTAGGAGACATTGACAGATTCCCCATATAATTAGAAAAGAAACCAATGGGAAGAGTAAAAAAATCTGAATCGGGTTAAGGTCAAAACACTAGGACCCAACTGTTGATAAACTAAAAACTGGTGCTTTGTTCAAGGAAACAAGACTTGCTTCCATGATGTAAAAAACATGTGAATGAACTTCCCTTCCCCTCTTTCTTGTATAGTTTTAACGACTCCAAGAAAGAAAACTTGGGACCATCTTCATTTTTGGAAAGCTCGAAGAAAAGACAGAAGAATGCTTGATAAAGCACTGATTCCTAGATTTTACGAGCCTAAACTAGTACATGCTTGACGGTGTTTTCATAGTTTAGAGAATCTGAAAACTCCAAAGAAGACTCCGGGGGGGGGGTGTTTTTTTGTACAATTTAGTCTCCTGAGGCCGAAAAAGTATAAGACAAACCACAGAAGAACTCTCTTAGCTTCCGAAGAAGTAAGGCGCACATTTTTCGTATTTAGTTAGGAAGGTTCAAAAAAGATTGAACTACCACCTACCCAACGCTCCTTCAAAAGAAGCATATAGCCAGAGTTTTACGAGTGTCAAGGAAGGCAAGATCACTCGAAAAGATACATTTGATTACGAGAAATGGGGATTACAACAGTAAACTCTATGCTTTGTTCTTTAGGGTTTAATGAGCATGACAAAGACATAAAGTACACTTGAAATATTTTTCATGTTTTGGTCCAGAGCATGAAAAAGAGAAAACTAAGCTCATACCGGGGGTTCCTTTTCTGTAAATTTAGTCCCTCAAGTGCGGAAAACTGATAAGCCTATGCAGGAGAATACTCTTCTCAATTCTGAAGAAAAGAGAGTGTTCCTTTCTCATATTATTCCACATGGTCCGAGAAAGAGATAACCTACCACCAATGCGGATGCCCATTCATGTATTCTTAACGGGTCTGAATGGACAAGTTTACTCAACAGTCAAGTCTATTTTGAGGAGTCATACTTGGGCCTAAATAAACTCAATATATTTCCCGTGAAGTTTTAACGAGTCCAAAAAAGTCAACTCGGGGCCTCCTTACTATTTTTAACGAGCTTGAAGGAGAGCAGAAAGAATGCTCTAAATGTGAGGAGACGAGTGTCATAGGTAGGGAAAGCTAGTTCCAAGTGCAAGGAACAAACCTATGCATAATGCAAGGAAAGCGAGCAAGATAAAGACACTTAGGGAACGTATCCTTAAGGTAAGGGGTGTCAAGTTGCAAAGGAAAAATGATACAAGGCTTGGCGGTGATGAGAATAAAGATGAGGGCTTATACAATGAGCTAAAATCATGGAAGCCGACATCAGGCTCAAAAGTATGAGAAAGATACATGAAAATGCAGTTACAACTTGAACAACAAGGAGAGGCTAGTAAACAGTTGTGATTCCAACTAAAAATCCTATCTCCAAAAAACAACAACATCAGAATCGCATTCAAAAGAAAAAATTTGATGCATGTCACTTTGGCAGAAACACATGCGACTTTGCTATCTTCTACAAAAGGGAAAGTCAAGCCAGAATCGACCGAAGAAGATTCTATAGCACCAAGGCTTGAGGGTTTATAATCAGTAAGATCAACCTCGGAAGGAGAGAAAAAATCAACAAGGGAGATAGAGTCTGCAGGAACAAACTCAGTATCAGGGGAGTTGAAAAATTCATAAGAAAAATCAAACTCATTAGGATCACTGACTTGCTGTTCAAAGGAAGATTCAAAAGACTCAATAAGACCAACATAAGAAGAATGGTCAGGCTTACTAGGCAAATCAGGGTTAGACTTAGTCACAACTGAACCAACATCCAAAAGAAGGTCAGAATGTATCAAAGACTCTAGAAATACTTCATCCAAAGGAAGGAGATCATCCGAGATAGGATACATGTCTAAACTTTCAAATGGATTGACTGAGTGAAAAGCGGGCTCCATAGTCTGTATAGGATGAATCACTTGGTCAACTGCTGAGACCAAGTCCCGAGAAGGTAAGGATGAAAAAAAAGGCTACTTCTCAGTAGCAATTGAATGCAAAGGACATGAGGCCACATAGCTCACCTATGGCGGGGTAGTGTCTATAGAAACAATGGGAATCAATAAAGGAAAGACCTGGTCTCTAGTCGGGTCAGGAGACGGATCAAGAAAATCCAACTAATCAATGGTGACAATTTCTTCGCCATGATTAAAGTACATCACACGAAATAATGTTGACACCACAGCTTGTATGGCATCGACATAATCACGTCTGAGGAGCATATTAAAGTCCAAGGGGTCTTCTATCACCATGAAGTCAACTAAGACGGTCTTCCCACCCAAAGTAACAGGTGTTTGAGCAAGAATTCCCAAGTCTATACAAGTTCTTCTATCAAACGCCAGTAACTGACTAGCATTCGACACAAGGCTGGGAGATCCCATGCCTCGCCAATCACGAGTAGAAAAATTACTAACTGAGGTTCTTTCATCAACAATACAATGAGCAATAGTGTATGATTCAACTTTGACCTCTATCTAGAAAGGTGCATTAGAAGGAAGGCGCGACTCAACTAGGCTATCCCAATCAAAGGAAGCAATCCGAGAGCTTGGTGGGGGTTGATCTGAAGCAAGTTCAGTGCCCCCTTGTTCAGTAAGTTCTGAACTGGCAGTGAAGAAAATGTGACTAGCAGACACTTCACTCTCCAAAGGAAGAGTGGGATTGATCGATACTGAAATTGATTCAACCGCTTCCTAAAAATCACTCTCTGTAGGGAGAGTGGGATTGACCAAAGATGACATTGGTTCAAACACATCAGGATCACTCTCTGAAAGAAGAGTGGAATCAACTAAATCTGAGATTGGTTCGACTGCTTGATCAAACAACGGTTGAGTAGGGTGTTGAAAAAATATACGTTGTTCAAAAATGGGATGACCATTAAACCAAACTCTTCTTATCTCTTCAATAGAAGGGAATTTATAAGTAAGGTGGTATCCCTCACAAATATTACAAGGAAACTTGGGCTTGTGTTTTGAACGGGTAGTCTTTTCAACAGTGTCAACATGACTCGCAGTGGCTGACGAATTGTCTTTAGCATGAAGTACAGAGGCTGAGAGACTGCCCCCAGCATGAAGTACATAGGCTGAGAGACTACCCCCAGCATGGCTTGCAGAGGCTGAGAGACTGCCCCCAGCATGTGTTAACACCCAAAAATGGTTAACTACCTCATCTACCCCACTACATGGCTCATTTGTCCATTTGCCTACCATATTTCCCTGAAAATCCCACTAAAAATCCTCCAAAAGGCCTAAAACGCCTCCAAAAGGCCATAAAACCATCTAAAAAGCCTCCAAAAGGCCAAAAAACCCCTTTTTTCCTCCAAAAATGTCCAAAATTCCTCTAAAAATAGCAAAAATCCCCAAAAGGGAAGAAAAAATATAAAATAATGAGGAAAAGGAGGAAAAAACCCTAAACAAGCTGCCCTAAACCATATGGTTTCCAAAACCATGGGCCAGCATTCCACCACTAAAAAACTATAAATAAGTGGTGGAGACCCCTCATTTCACATCCATTATCATAAGCATCTTGCCTCTACCGAAATTATTCTCGAAACCCTAGCTTACCATCAAGCTACTTTCACCATTGAGAACTCTTTTTGGCCCATTTCCACCACCGGAGAAGGAAAAGAAGCAGCTTGGAGCTCGAAGCCACCGACATCGGACCAGCGCAACAGACTCCACCAGCCTCCTCATCGGAGGTAATATCAATAAAATCACCATTATACATTTCTTTACTGTTTTTGCTTCATGTTATTTACTTTTTACTGCTTTAGCTTAGTCTTTGTTTCAGTTTATCTTTGTTTACATCATTGAACTGCTACTAAGGATTCCAGATTCCTTAGTAGGTGCTCATCAGTACAAGCTAGGGTGAAAACCCTAGCTACAGTTTTGGCGACTCCGCTGTCTCTTTTTAATTTTATTTTTTCATACTATACTTTCGGCCGTCGTTTTCGGCCGCCGGAAACCGCGTTTTTTCCTTCCGCAGCCGCGGCACGACCGCGCATTTCAGGCCCTAACCCGCGACCAGCCCGCTGCTGTCAGTCATTTTTTCCTGTGCCCCGACCGCGTTTTTTCAGCCCATAGTCGCAATCCGACCGCGCCTGTTCATAACACAGTCGCACTC
>LPNX010644054.1:11955-87314 GCA_001517045.1 Pseudotsuga menziesii | reverse complement strand
AACTCTTTTTGGCCCATTTCCACCACCGGAGAAGGAAAAGAAGCAGCTTGGAGCTCGAAGCCACCGACATCGGACCAGCGCAACGGACTCCACCAACCTTCTCATCGGAGGTAATATCAATAAAATCACCATTATACATTTCTTTACTGTTTTTGCTTCATTTTATTTACTTTTTACTGCTTTAGCTTAGTCTTTGTTTCAGTTTATCTTTGTTTACATCATTGAACTGCTACTAAGGATTCCAGATTCCTTAGTAGGTGCTCATCAGCACAAGCTAGGGTGAAAACCCTAGCTACAGCATGGCTTGTAGAGGCTGAGAGACTGGGTTCAACATGAATTGCATAGGTTGAATGGGTGCCCCCTTTCTTATGTGCCTTCTTCCTATTCTTCCTTCTTTTACTCCTTTTAGACTGTCGGTTACTAGTATCAGTACTTTCACCGTATGAGGTAGAAGGAGTAGGAGAATTAACTACAGGTGATGGGGGAGGAATGTTTTGATGCCCTTGAAATAAGGAGCTTACTAGAGAAGCATCAGGAGCATTCAGGGAAGTTGGAGTGGAAAACAACCACACCGATAGCCCTAGGGTGAATCCTGGTAGATTCAAGGTGGCCATCAAGGGAACACCAACATTCCCCATGAGAGGAATAGTACAAGGAGTTCCCAGCATGGGGGTATCTTGGTTGGTGTTCAAAGGGGTGTTAGCCATAGTTTCAAACAAGAATACAAAATCTGAGGTTGAAGCAACCAAAATTACAAAGCACACACCTGAAGTCACACTAAGTACAGACAAACCACACAACACTCACTAGAAAATTCCTAAAGCCAAACAGACAATCAGGTATAAGATACGCTTTCGAAAAGAAAGCTGAGAGACAGTTACTTGGCGTCCCTATAGATGTTCTTAGGCACAAGTGGAGGAATCACCCACCACCCTTCCACACCTTCTACCAGGGTTACCTTCCAAGCCCATCCAAGGTCAACCAGAAATAGCCTCCTGGTGTACCTACGTATGAACTCTAGATGTCAAAGAGACTAAAGGATACCTTAACTATATTGACATTTTGGGGGGACAGTTGCAAGCCTGGTTCGTACGCATGGGCAGGGTAGCAAAGCCCAAAACCCTATCTAACACAGAATCCCTAGATGCACAAAAACCTTGGTCTATGCTTTGGCAAGGAATCAGAGGGTTATCTCCTCAGTCCAAGTCTCCATGAGACCTCATGCTTAAATCCCGTTTGAGAGGAGCTTCCCAGATACAATCAACACAGAAAATGGTTTTCCTAGTGATTAGCCAACTACGTCTGAGATTTTACACTTGTGGAGAGTTAAAACTCCCTAATACACAAGTCTAGCCTGAGCTAGTTCGTGTATGACCCTATAAAATAAAACTTACTAATAGTTTTTAAATTATATAGTTTATTTTAAGGGTTGTTTTTAGTCAGAGGGTAAATGGCATGAAACTTATGTGGTGTTTTGACTCAAAGTTGAAACAAAATGACTAAGCAAAGAGAAATGAAATGCAAAAAGCAAAAACTATTCTCTTCATTTTTTCAAAATAGAAACTTGAAAGCCACAAAAGAACCAGTTCTTTTTATTTTTACAAAAACAATGATATGCCATGCAATCTAGACTAATAACCTAATCTACATGCATATAAAGCAAACATGTGCTTTTCTTTTTCTTTTATAAATGCAAAAGAAAACTAAGACTATATTTTTTGTAATTTTTGAGATTATCTTTAAAAACTGAAAATGAAACTACTATATGCAAATCAAATGCAAAAGTTTCTAAATGTTTTCTTTTCACTTTTTAAAATGCTCAAAGACTTCTATGCACCTAAATGTACAAAAAATTGAGCATGCTTGGATAAACTAACTATATAAAGTAAGCAAAGTGAATTAAAATAGATTAATAAGACCAAGGATCAACCAAATAAGGAAGACTTGGAACCCTAGCTTGGGTGGGCACAATGAAAAGAAATCACTAATATCACAGAAAGGCAAGTGACAAACCAATCACTATCCGAAGATAGAATGGGGAATACAGTGTCCAGAACCTTGATCACTGATTCAGACAACCAACACTTGAACCTATAACCCAAACAGGAAAATCCACTTCAAGCTACTAACAGAAGACAATCCAAACAAAAAGAACTCAAGTGCTTACAAGAAAGCACAAGGTGTGGCCAACAAGGTAATCAAACTGATAGTGTAATGCTCATAAGGAAGACCGGCCAGCAAACAAATTTTATAAAGGGACAGGGAAAAGCAAAACCTAACCCAAAAATTCAAAAGATAAGGCTTGTACGCGACTGTGTATAAGGGAAACCCATCTACTGTACACGATTGTCCTAAAGAGCAACCCACGTATGCAAGCCTCTATACGCGACTGTATGAAAGAGCACCCGTGTACAGGTACAAATTTTTTTAATAAGATAATTTTTCAAGGTCTTCAAACACTACCCTGAGGATGAACCAAGACAAAAATAGCACACACACAATGGAGGCAAAGACTGGGCGATGGTAAACATAAATAACCCATAGCAGTCTGGGCTCCCCAACGGAGTCGCCAAATCCATTCTAAAGGAAAGTATCCTATGGCTAGGGTTTAAGAGGCCATCAACATACTGGGGTTGAAAGGTGGATGCATATAGTTCTGAAAGTAAATACAAGCAAGTTCAGAGATTAGAATGGTTCATACCTTAGCCAAACGAAGGTTGATCCAAGCATCCCTTCAATTCTCTTCTTGCTCCTCTCGCTCCTCTTTCTCCAAGAGACCTGCAAAACAAATTATACCTTCCTCAAACCAATATGACCACATATAAAGCAATGATAATCAAATAAACATGAAATAATAATTTGATTAACATCACAATATGATCATAAATAGAGATTCAATCACACATTGAACAATGATTTGGGAAGAAGAAGGACATCACATCTTTATTAATCTTGAAAACAAGTACAAATATACCTTCTCTTCAAGTTTGGCACCTCACGAAACCTTCATCTGGTTCTGTTGCTTCTCTTCTCCAAGGAACTCAGCCTCCAAGAAATGCAACACAAGGAGAATGCTTCTAGGGAAAAGGTGTGGGCAAAGAGAGCTCCAATTCCTCCAGCATAACAATGCAAATATTCCACTCCCCTCTCATGGACCTCCCTATCTCTATTTATATGCTTAACAAATACTTAGGGGTGAAGACAAAGTAGTTACAATTGAAGGAGTCAATTGCATAACTACCCAAACTACCCGAAATTCAAAAGACGTGTTTTTTGACATTTTTAGGAGGCGTACGCAGGTTGTAGAGACAACAGTTGTGTACAAGAGGAGGTATACGTGGGTTGCAATGCAGAAAGTCATGTATATAAGGCGTACATGACTATTATATATAGCAACTCGCATACGTATGTGGGTTTGCCTTGAGGAAACTCGTGTACACATAAAAAACGTCATTTTTAGTGTATTTCTGTGCATTTTCAGATTTTGGTGTCTTCTAGAATGTTTTAGCTAACTAAAATATCTTTCCAATGGAGTAGATATGAGTTCAAACAAAGTTACAGAACTCAAGATATGGGTCCTCCAAATTAGGTGTTTTTTTAGTGACTTTCGGTGACTTTTCATGAACTGTCGTGATGGAAGTGTCGACATGAGACAAAAACATAGGAAAGTGGTCACAGGCAGAGATGTGTCATTTTGAGCTATAAGAACTTGTTTAATCTCTGATTTGATTAATAGAAATATCTTTTCCTGTCCATTTAATGCGAAATTGAATTAATATTGAATCCATGGATATATTTAATTGTTTATACCTTGATGAATATATATGCTAGAGTAGATCTAACACCATATTATATAGCATGCTTGTCTTGTTTACTGTTGTTGAGGGTGAATTGCTAAATCAAGTGGGATTGGAAAAATCTCAACGGGGATCTACTTCAACCGTTTGGAATAAGGTACGACCTATGATCCCTTGGTGTTAGATATTTGGTTTCTCTTGCATATAGGAAAGGATTGGTTTCTGTGGTTTATCTGTCTATTGTGGTACACCCCAAGCCATAGGAAATTTCTCTCTGTAACACTTGGATCAAAATTTTTAGTCTTTGTATCCACATTCCTCTCCAGAAGATTATCCATCCCAATTTGGAAAATTCCTTCTCTAGATGCATTGATATAGTCATTAATCCAGGATCAAGACAAATTGATTCAAATGGGAGTGCTCATTGCCTCCAAGAATCAATCCCTCTTAGTTGAAGACTCTAAGAAAGAGAAATATTAAGGGAATCAGAAAGGGAAGGAAAATAAAAATGTTGATTCGAACTCAAAGGAGAATCATAACACTTCTGATGGAGCCTCGGGTTCCAAAAAGAATCAGAACGAGAAATTTGAGAAGGCTAAGCATTCTTATTGTATGATAGGATTTAATCCAGAGATCCAATGCATGAATAAAACCATTTATCATTTGTCAAAGCTCTTTGAACATAATAATATTTCTCTTCCACAAAGCGCAAATAACTTTGAAAAAGGACACCAGACAAAAGGATATGAGAGGTGTCATTCCTTGAGAGTATGATTCACTCAATCAAAGGATTATCTAATTGATTCAGGAGCATCCAATCATATGGTTTCTTCTAAATAATCCTTCACCTCTCTAGACCTCTCAGGAGGACCTATCATTCATATACGGGATGATTCATAGATCCCAGCTATTGGGAGAGATTCCATTAAAATTGAGCATGAACAATTCCAGAATGTGCTCTATATTACCTCTCTTGCATCAAATTTTTCATATGTTTATTATATGAATCATGAAGGCTCTCCGAAGAGAGTTACATTGGATGTTGACATAGTAGAATTCACTAAATATTCTATTGGAAATATTATAGCAAAATGGTTTTCTAATCATTCCTACAAGGCATATGATTTTTCTGATTTGATGCCTATTTCATATCCAAAATATGTATTGACTCATGCAGCTAACACAAGCAAGTTGTGGAATGAAATATTTTTCCATCTAAACTTCAAGTATCTCCATAAACTACACAATGACCGATTGGTTGATGGTTTTCCCCTCATCAAATCATAAGAAGGGGTATGTCCTGGTTGATTGGTAGGGAAGAATCTAGAAAAACAATATGAGGTTGGGAAGGCAAGAAGAGCTTCCTCTACACTAGATCTGATGCACAGTGATGTCTCAGGACCAATGACTATAGATGCAATGAATGGATACAGATACTTTCAAACATGTATTGATGATTGTTCAAGGTATTGTTGGATATACGTTCTAAATAAAAAGGTTGAGGCATTCGAGACTTTCAAATTCTTTAAATCCTTAGATGAGAACAACCTTGGGAAGAAGATAAAATCCATCAGATCTGACAATGGAGGTGAATATGTCAAAATATATTTTCAGCAGTTATGTGTATTTAAAATAATATGAATGGAACACTTAGTTCCATACACACCACAACAAAATGTTGTGGCTAAGCAGAAAAATAGGTCCTTGAAGGAGATGGCAACTTCCTTTCTCAAAGAAAAACAATATTCCTCCTTACTTATCGATTGAAGCTGTTAATTGTGCTTCATATATATAGAACATAGTGCCTCACAAATTAGTGATTGGGGCCACTCATTTCAAAGCATTGTTGGGTCATAACCCCAATTTCTTGCACTTGAGAGTTTTTGCCTCCAAATCTTGGGCCAGAATACCCATTGATAAAAAAAATCCTTCCAAGACCAGACTAGCGAATGCATACTGTTGGCATATGCTAGGGATACTAATACATATAAATTGATGGAACTTTCAACCACAAGGTGCTTCATAGAGTGCAGTGTGCAATTTAAAGAAGATCAGTCGCATGATCCACCACAATATGAAGCAGAAGAAGGTATAAACACACTTTCCTTTCCATTTGATGATGATGTATTGTCTAATATTTCAAATTCAGAAGATGAGGAACAACGTCAGTATGATATTGATGTTGAGTTTGTAACTCAAGATATTTGAGATCCAGATCCAGCTCCTATTCCAAATCAGAGGCTCAAACGGGCCCAAAATATCATTGAAGAAGTTGGGAATGTTGTTCGAAATCCAAAAGACAGAAGGGGAACTAGGTCCCAGAATGAGAATGAACATGTTGCACTCTCCCACACAGTTCCACTACCTTCATAATGGCACAAAAAACTTCTAGAGAGATGCTACATGTTGGAAAGGATTGATCAACAAATGGGCTCACTAAAGAACATATTGGATCATGCCACTCTTCCTCCAGAAAGAAGAGATAAAGGAAACATTCATCATATCGGAAGAAAATTGAAAAGTTCACATGCACAGTTCCAGGATGTTGATGCACAAAAGAACCAAGGTTCTGCATTACTGCTCCACAGTGTTGAATATTGTAGCAATTGTTTCACAAGATTTTGGTCAAAGAGAAAACAAATTCTCTTCAATATGGAAGCTTGTCTCCTGATTCTTTCTTATTTTTAGGGGAAGGGGGTTCCCACGAGGTTTTCCCATTTTACTTATTTTATTAATCAATATTTTAATTCATTTAGATTGTATGGGTGAGTTTTGGTCTAGTTGTAAGGGCTCAGGTTGTCTAAAGTTAGGATTAATTGATCCTCCTTTATCCAACATACTCTATTTGGTCAGTTTTCCTAAATTAGGAGGTTATTATAAGTATACTAGAGTATGGGGGACACACATAGGGGTTATCTTCCACCTATTGGCCTCTTTTCCTAACTTGTGTGACCCAAGTTCTTCCCAACCCATCGATCCAACAACTACCCAAGATACTGGCCCGAGAGAGAAATCTTCGTTAGAAACACCTGCGAAGTAGGCGCAGTCTCACCCGAGATATCTCTTAGATGGGTAACCGCCGAAACCATGTTTGCGCGATTGTCAACGGATTATAGTCCCTTAGCTCGTAGCCAAGGAGCTCAATGAAGGCAACATGATGGATGGACAGAGGAGTCAATTCAGTGCGACCGAGCAAAAATACATGTCATCACGCGTAACTTGACCTTCCTTTCCACCTCGCAGCTGGTGCAACTTGTGCAGAGCAGTTGACTCACATGAATCGGATCTACAACTAAAGTTAGGATTCAAGACAACAATCATAAAGGCCGATATATATATATATATATTCATTTCAATAATGCATTTTGATCATTCATCTACCAATTGCAGAATAACAACAAAGAGTCAAGGAACATTCAACATTGTATAGAAATAAAATAGTAACCATTCACATAACATTCACCACATCAACCATTCATTTAAACTCAAGAGATAACATGGAAACTCATCTAGGAAAAACCACCAAGGTGCTCTTCATCTGGAATGAGAAAAGGATACAACACCTTGTATTCCATGGGATGTAGACTGATATTAAAATAGGTATTTAAGACTCAAACTTAGGGTTCTCATGCTCTTTGGTTTGCTCTTCTACTCTACACCTAGTCCTAGCGGTCTGCACACACATTAGCTAGATCCATGGCTCAACAACCCCTCTATCACTACCTTAATCTTCCTAAGTCTTCTTTTCCCTGATCCCTACTATTAACACTCCATTTGAAACAGTCAATTTAGAGGCTCGACAGAGTTCGAGGAGGGTTCCATTCCTTTAAAGGTTATGTGAACACCCTTCAGGTTATCAGAGGCACATGGTCCACATTTTAGAACCATCAGACGATGAAGAGAGATCAATCTACGGTAATAGACTCTCCTGGAGGTAAAGGCTTACGACAGCAGGGACGATAGAGATAGGCATCATAACCCAGCTATCTGAGATCACATGGAAGAAGAGAAACGATAGATCATAGTTTTGGCCCAAGACACATGAGAATGGTCGAAGTTTGGCTTTAGCTAAGTCCGTTAAAGCAGGAAAACATATGGAAGAACGAGATTAAGACAAAGCCCGATCAATGGCCCGAAACAGTTCCGCTGAGAAAACATGCTCGATGGAAGGAGATTTTCCAAATCACAAAATGGTTAAAATCTAGAAAATTTAGATGGAAGAGATGAAATCAGAATCATATTTACAGCCCCAACCAATTTCGCAAATCAGACTTGTGTAGATAAAGTCATGATTTCAAATCGCAAAAAGTGGTACCGACTGGGAACATCAATGGTCGCAACAAAGAAGGGAATGGATCTACGGTCAAGGTTCTTTTTGCAATCCCAACTATCATGGACAATGCCATGATATTGATTTGAAAAGAGGTGGTAGGACCCACTTGGATCGACGGTTGCTTGAAGGGGTCAATCCTGATAGATGGGTAAGAACACGTCACGATCCGAAGATGCTCGTTGCATCAAGAAAGGTGAAGTTGGAAGCTGAGGTAAAGAAATGTGGATGGTGGATGTGAAAGGTTTCCCCCCAAATCAGAGGGATAAGGAGGCCTCCATTTCTACAAGTATCACATCCAGTGTGGAGATGACAAGGGAAGAGATGCCCATACATGTAATATGCCTCCCGGTAGATTGGCTGATTCTTGGACACCATTTGTAGCGTGCGTATAGGTGAAATCATCCCTGTGGCAGAGTCACATTACACAAAGACAAGCGGATTTTGTGTGAGTTGGCCTACAGAAGTAAGGAAGGTAACCGGTGAACCCACCACTCACACAGGGTGAGGCTAGCACAAAGGAGAAAACGATTTGGTTTCCTACATCACAGAATGAGGAAGCATGGGAGCGTTTACTTCATGAGCTTTGCATTATGGATCAACTATATGAGGTGGCATCCAAAAATACTTCCCATAATAGAGGGTAAGGTTCCACGGCCGATGAAATGATAGGACTAGATCCCTAGCAGGTAAAGGATCACTCTGCTCGTTCCCTCACACATGTTGATACCAAAAAACACTCGATGACAGAATGTGCGGGAATGTTGACCAGTCATTACGAGGGTTAGTCTCAAAGCCTTATATATACTACCTTCAAAACATTGGGAATGAGCTAACATATCTCCAGAACTTGAGTTTCTACTTCTTCACAAATCTATTGAAGCCCAAAGGTTTTGGTAATGGTGATCTAGTTCAGAAATCTTGTCTTTCTGGGGGTGCTGATGGTTGGTGAGAAAATTTCCACACTCACCCACCACCTTGTTATTGCATACCAAGGATGACACCAGCCATCAGGGCCCAAATGTGAATAATTTTGAGAGATACACCCGCCTTCAAACACCTTCACCCCCGACGATGCGGTGATGGGATAGTTACTCCCTGTAAGTTTTTTTTCAGGAACCCTTGATACCATCACTGCCCCAAAATCCTCCATAGAAGGAGACAGTCTTAGACTGCTCCCTATATAGGTGTTTGTTTGGATGAGAGTATCAGGGGTCTAAAGCCCGCATAGCCCTGTTTGTGAAGTCCACTTACCAAGGGTGATGGGGATGGTGTAGATATGATACATCTTATTTCCTGTGGGAGAGATCACCTCACTGAGGGTGAGGAGTAAAAGCATGACAAGCCACCAAAAAGGCTTGCGTCGACTAGAAGCAATGATGTCCTTCTTTTGGACCCCACCTTTAACAGTGCTACCCAGAGAAGAAAGAGGTGGTAGATGAAGTTGAGCAGGGGAAAGTTACAAACTGCCTTGCCGATATGTGCCCACACAGAAAGCCACATTTGAACACGGTGGAAACACACACTTTAGATAGAGAAGGAGGTGTCATACACATAATCCATAATAACAACCGAGCATGTCAAGTTGTCACTTGAGCCGAGTGCACCCACTTGCTCCATAACGTTTATTATATTTGTAAATCGTGGCAATAGTTCCACTCTCTATACTATTAATGCATGATTGTGACTGGAAACAGTTTCTTAGGTTTGTTTCGAAGAATAATCTTAGCACTGAAGTGTTATAAATGCAATCTCGATAGGGGGAAAAGGATTTAGTTGGAGGGTTGGGAAACCTTCAAGGCCTGAGGCTCTCTGTTGTAAAATAAGATTTGGTGCCTGTGTTATGAGTAAAATTGTAGAGGAAGAGTTGTTTCTAAAGATGGATATTCATGTGTCATTGCTTCTTTCAATATGTATTTTCTTTACGTGAAATGTACATCCTGTCTTCATTCCAGTTCGTTGATTTCTTTCATGTCTATAACTAAGTGTATAACAGTTTGGAATTCATACATGTTATGCTTTTCTTATTGCTTCAGACATTTATCAAGTTTTATTGTAAAGTCATGTGGAATTCATCTTGCTGGTGCTCTGCATGATGGTTTGTTCTCTCTCGTCCCCTAACCACCCACTAAATATCTCCTGTTTGTGAGATCGATGGCTATCTTGCCTCTGTTTACAACTCCACGCCATTCTTTTCCTCCTACAAATGTTTCCTACTCGGGTTTTGGAATCCATTGCTAATGGTACCTTGCCCTGATAATCCCACTTGCATCTCACATTAATATACTTTGTCCCATTTCAGGAGTCTGGCCTCCTGACCATCCTTGATCGAATATCTTACACAGAGTAAATCTAAAGACATGTGAGAGATCCCTCTCTGACTACAAAAGGCTGGAGGCGTATTATAAAGAAGTTCCGTTGTTACTCGGGAGAGGGCCTTCCTTCAGCCTTCGGGATCAATCTCGGTGCTAACAAACTGGCACCGTTGCCGAAGAATGAGGTTGAAAATCATCCCTGGGAAAAACAACATTGTTTTAGATCTAGTTGTTGATGGTGAACAATGATCAGACAACAAGAAGGTTGAGCAATTTTCTCCTGGTGACTCCACTCTTGAAGGGTTTATACTTCAACGACTCCGCTAGTGGTAAGACCCAGAAATCGAATGCTCAGAAAAAAAGACGGGTAGGCTCCATCCAAAAAAAATGAACCCCTTGTAAGGCTCGAAAATGCATGGTGAAAGGTTAATATGCTCGATTCTATGTTTCTTCCAAAAATCCTTGTCTTATCTTGTAGGTTTGTTCTTCTCCCTCCCTAGATTTATCAAAAAATCCTTTTATGGTTCATTTCGTTCTGAACAGAGATATGAATATATTCATGTTTATCCTTCGTTATGAATCAAAAGCATTGTGCCATCTTGTACATCTGGCTTCGACCTAGATTTTTCTCCAGAGGCCCACGACGTCAAAGGTCACCCCTGTGAAATTCATGAAACCTCGGATGACAGTGTAACTATTGCGCCTAACCTCGTCTCTCCCATTTCTCCAAGACGGTACAAGACGCTACAACTGCCTCCCATCCTCCATGATTTTCCCACGAAACATTACAAGTACCTCCCCAAATTTGAAGAAGAACCCAAAGGCTTCAGCATTGAGAAACATTTACAAACATTTGAACATTTCTCTGACCTTTTTGAGATAGAACATTATGATGTCAGCATGAGGGCTTTCGCCCAATCCTTGCAAGGAGATGCTAAAGAATGGTTCAAGCACTTATAGCCTAAGTCCATCAATACTTGGGAAGAGTTTTCTTGCACATTCTTAAATTTTTGGGGTAGGAGAAGGCCACTAGATCAAATACTTTCAAAATTTTATTCCCTAAAGGGACATGAAGGTGAGGCCTTATCTAGTTTTAACAGAAGATTCGCAAGCTTTTATTATAACATGGCTAAGGAGGTCCAACCTCTTGAGAACACTGCTAAAATCTATTATGCAACTACCTTTCCTCCTGAGCCATCCCTGCTTCTTTTGGAAAGAAAATAAACCACTATGTAGCATATGTTTACTGATTATTTGGAGGTTGAGGAAAACCTTAAGATGTCAAAAAGCATATCAAGCCAAGGTAGCGGTGGTGAAATAAAAGATACATCAATATTTTTTGGGCCCTACAAGCAGAATGGGAGATTCCAGGTCCTGCTAAAGCCCTCTCCCAGTATACAGAAAGATGACCACCCCGATATAGGAACATATGGTCTTGCAGGCCTGTTCTTTGAAGATTACAACCTGCGCTGCCCCGGGTCTGTACAAGATGATTTTAAAAATGAATTCGGTACGACTGTGTACGATGAATATGAGGAAGAATACCTATGAGCTGTACCTAAGAAGCTGGCCATTGAACCAAGACTTCTTGATGGAGAGGACCAATATGCTATGCGAAGTCGGGAGGTTAAAATAGAAAATGATGATAAGGGCACTAAAGGTGATAACCTACCCTTGTGTTATGCGTCTTTTGAATTAATACGACACATGATTAGAGCCTCTAAGAAAAAATAGAAAGAAGAGGAGATTGTGCAGTCTAGAAACCTGTATGTAAGAGGAGATGATAAAAAGAAACCACCATGCAATCCCTCTCCAGCTACTAACATGTCAGGAATTTGTGATGAGGTGTCGAGCCATGGAGAAGGATCCAGCAGCCCTCAAATAAATATGTTTTTAGATGTTTCGCCTTCAGGAGTACCACCTCACACAAGAGGAATATTCCTACTCGGTTCCATTGGAGAAGCGGAGGACCTCCCTCTTGAGGCACATCAAGCTCTCGTTGCAGAAATTTAGAGTGAAAAAGGGGATGTTTCATTGAAGAAAGATTCTATGGGGCCTATTCTACAATCTTCTGGGTATCATCCTAACAAATCACTAGAAGAAGAGAGTCCAGACGGCTTTCCCACGAGCAGAAAACAGAGTATGTTGGAGGTTGTCGTGTTTTCTATGACCCCATAGCAGGGTAGATGGAAGGGCTGGGTAAGGATGATGACTGTTCATATTACTTCTTTAGAGAGAAGTTTATTTTTCATTACCCTCTCCCATTATCTATTTCATTTATGTCCATCAAGCACAAAAAAAAACAAAACTATTGGGCGAGTTGCTTGATTGGCTTCATTGGAAGTATGATTTCACTTAATTGGACTTGTGCACTAAATTAGGTAGGGTAGGTAGGAACAAATAAGCTCATAAATCATCGAGCATTTCCTTCATTTCTATTTTAGTTTGTTTTCATTTTCAATTGCAAGCACAGGTTTTGCAGTCAAGAACATCGTTTGCGGGAGTGGCATGAATTCGCTGAAGTAGTAGCTCAGAGCAGAATGGAGATTTCGAAGAAAGATTGGAGACAACCCAATGGATTTGGAACTTGGTCTATGGGGGTTCTTTTCTACCTCAATAGGAGGATAGCATCCCTCGTGGATCCAACTGTTAACATTCTGTTTGAAACAGTCAATTTAGAGGCTCGACAGAGTTCGACGAGGGTTCCATTCCTTTAAACGTTATGTGAACACCCTTCAGGTTATCAGAGGCACATGGTACACATTTTAGAACCGTCAGACGATGAAGAGATATCAATCTACGGTGATAGACTCCCCCATAGGTAAAGGATCACAGCGGCAGGGATGATAGAGAGGGCATCATAACCCAACGATCTGGGATCACAAGGAAGAATAGCAACGATAGATCATAGTTTTGGCCCAAGATGCATGAGAATGGTCAGAGTTTGGATTTAGTTGAGTCTATCAAAGCAGGAAAACATATAGAAGGCCAATATCAAGACAAATCATGATCAACGGCCTGAAATAGTTTCTCTAAGAAAACATGCTCGATGGAAGGAGATTTTCCAAATCATGAAAGGGTTAAAAGCCAGAAAAGTTCGACGGCAGAGATAAAATCAGAAGTAGATGTACGGTCCCAACTGATTTTGTAAATTAGACTTGTGTAGATAAAGTCATGATTTCAAATCATGAAAAGTGGTACTAGATGTGAACATCGATGGTCACGACAAAGAAGGGAATGGATCTACGATCAACTTTGTTTTCCCAATTTTAACTAGCACGAACAATGTCATGATCCTAGTTCGCAAAGAGGTGGTAGGACCCACCTGGATCAATGGTTGCATGAAGGAGTTGATCCCAATAGACGGGTAAGAACACGTCATGATCCAAATATCCCCGTTGCATCAAGAAAGGTGAAGTTGGCGGTCGAGGTAAAGAAACGTGTATGGTGGATGTGAAAGGTTTCCACCCAAATAGGAGTGCTAAGGAGGCCTTCATTGCTGCAGGTATCACATCCAGTGCAGAGATGACAAGGGAAGAGACATCCATACGTGTAATCTACCTCCCGATAGATTGGTCGATTCCCGGATTCCATTTGTAGCCTGTGTATAGGTGAAATCATCCCTGTGGAAGAGTAGCATTGTGCAAAGAGAGGCGGATTTTGTGTGAGTTGGCCTGTAGAAGTAAGGAAGGTAACGGGTGAACCCGCTACTCACACGGAGTGAGGCCAGCACAAAGGAGAAAACCATTCCATTTTTTACATCATAGAATGAGGAAGCATGGGAGCATCTAATTCATCATATTTGCAGCATGGATCAACTGTATGAGGTGGCATCCAAAAATACTTCCCACAGTAGACGGTAAGGTCCCATGGCCGATGAAATGACATGACTAGATTCCCAGCAGGTAAAGGATCACTATGCTCGTGCCCTCACACATACTGATACCAAAAAACACTCGATAATAGAATGTGTGGGAATGTTGGCTAGTCATTGCGTGGGTCAGTCTCGAAGCCTTATATATACTACCTTTGAAACATTGGGGATGAGCTAACATATCTCCAGAACCTGAGTTTCTGCTTCGAAGCCTAAAGGGTTTGGCGACGGTGATCTGGTTTGAAAATCTTGTCCATCTGGGGGTGCTGATGGTTGGTGAGAAAATTTCCACACTCACCCACCACCTTGGTATTGCATGCAAAGGATGACACCAGCCATCAGGGCCTAGACATGAATAATTTTGAGAGATACACCCACCTTCAGACACCTTCACCCCTGATGATGCAGTGTCGGGAGACTTACTCCCCGTAAGTGTTTTTTCAGGAACCCTTGATACCATCACTGTGCCCAAAGGCTCTATAGAAGGAGACAGTATTAGACTACTCCCTGTATAGGAATTTGTTTGGATGAGAGCATCAGGGGTCTAAAGCCCGAACATACCTGTTTGTGAAGTCCACTTACCGAGGGTGATGGGGTTGGTGTAGATATGATACATCTTATTGACTGTGGGAGATCCCTTATTAGTGAGGGTGAGGAGTACAAAAATGAAAAGCCACCGAAAAGGCTTTCCTTGGCCAGAAGCAATGCTGCCCTTCTTTTGTACCCCACGTCCAACAATGTTACCCGGAGAAGAAAGAGGTGGTGGATGAAGTTGAGCAAGGGAAAGTTACAAACTGGCCTGTCGATGTGTGCCCATGTAGAAAGCCACATTTGAACACGGTGGAAACACATGCTTTGGACAGAGAAGGAGGAATCAAACTCATAATCCATAATAGTAGTCGAACACGTCAAGCTGTCACTCGGGCCGAGTGCACCCACTTGCTCCATAATGTTTATTGTATTTTTAAATCATGGCAATAGTTCCACTCTCTATACTGTTAATGCATGATTGTGTCTGGAAACAATTTATTAGGTTTGTTTCGAAGAATAATCTCAACACTGAAGTGTTATAAATGCAATCCTAATAGGGGGAAAAGGAGTTAGCTGGAGGGTTGGGAAACCTTCAAGGGCTGAGGCTGTCTATTGTAAAATAAGATCCGGTTCCTGTGTTATGAATAAAATTGCAGAGGAAGAGTTTTTTTCTTAAGATGGAGATTCATGTGTCATTGCTTCTTTCAATATGTATTTTCTTTAAGTGAAATGTACATCCTGTCTTCATTCCAGTTCGTTGATTTCTTTCATCTATGTAACTGAGTGTATAACAGTTTGGAATTCATACATGCTATGCTCCGCCTGTTGTTTCAGACACTTATCAAGTTTTCTTCTAAATTTGCATGGAATTCATCTTGCTAGTGCTTCGCGGGATGGGATGGTCTCTCTCATCCCCTAACCAATCGCTAAATATCTCCTAATTGTGAGATTGATGGCTATCTTGCCTCTGTTTGCAACTCCACGCCATTCTTTTCCTCCTGCAAATGTTCCCTACTTGGGTTTTCAACTCCATTTCCAATGGTCCCTTTCCCTGATAACCCCACCTGCATCTCACATTAATATACTTTGTCCCATTTCAGGAGTCTAGCATCCTGACCATCCTTGATCGAATATCTTATGCGGAGTAAATCTAAAGACAAGTGAGAGATCCCTCTCTGACTTCACAAGGGAAGAGGCATAGTCTAAAGTGGTTTTGTTGTTACTCGAGAGTGGGCCTTCCTTTAGCCTTCGTGCTCAATCCTAGTGCTAACACCTACAACATTACATCAGAATGGAATCCTTCCCCGAATTAGCACTGATCAGACAACACTATTACAGAAAACTGACCTAAAACATAATCACAGTGGATGAGAAACAACTAAGGGCAATGAAAGCCAATACAAGTCAACTGAAGCCAACCTTCTCACTATTGCATCCCTCCTATTTATACTATTTTACATGACCACACAGGGTCGACTGCATACTGGCAGTCTGTTAAATTTTACCATCAGCTTCCCCTCAGGATACAGTTGTGGTGATCATGATTTGACACGAGGCACTATCGTCCTGACTTATAAATATATTCTCATACATTTGTAGCTGTAGGCTTACGTCGCCATAAAAAACCATGATCTGGATTCTGCATCTATCGCTTTCTGGTCGTTATCACTTGCGTGCTTATGTGCTCGCCTTTCCTTCACCATGCACCTCTTTATCCTTCCTGCGCGGGTCCTTTGATTCCTTCGCAGTCCTCCTTTGCTTCCATCACATGTGCGATGCATCTTCCTTGGTTGTGCATGTGAAATTCTTCCTTATGCCCCTTTCCCAGGCCAACAAGACCCCAACACTCACATGTGGCTTGTCCCGAGCCACAAAACAAGGGATATATGAGGAGGTGCACTGGGCACAGTTCCTTTTGCAAAAAGCTTTTTTTTTTGTGCAACTTCTTCTATCTCTTGGCTTGCGCACCTCGTTCCTTATGTTTTTTTTTTTGACATTTTCTGCACCGCAGCTTGTTTCCATACTTGGATGCTTTGCAAGGTTAGTATACTGATACTACTTCTTTCTTGGCACTGTCGAGAGACTTGATAACTGAGGGTTCAAGTTCCAAGCTCGCTTGGGACGATAAAGTAAGCTATGTGTTTCCTATTGGGACCAACCTCGCAGTGATTAGTAATGTTTTCTTTACTCTGGGACTCTTTCATCATCTTATCATAGTCCACCTCCAATTTCACCAAGGGTGGATAGTGTCCCATTCTGACACAACAATTTGGGTGGCCTTGGTTCTTCCACCATTCTCAGGCTCCTGGGATTTTGCACATGCTTATTGCGGCTTGTTCTCTTGTTGTTCTTCCTCGATTTCATATTTTCTTCATCTGGATCTACACCACCCTCCCTGATATAGATATGGAATTTGAATACTTGTCCATATTGAAAACCAGAAAATCCCCACAAGTAAGGGTGGTCTAGGTGAATAGGTCGCCAAACTTTGATGAATTTCACCATAGCAGCATAGAGTACAAGTCGTAACTAGCCCTTTGGCCCTTCCCCGGTTCGTTGACACCTAGATATTCCATCTGGATTGTTGTAAGATGAGCCCACTTGCCAATCCTGTAAACTTTGTGAAAGACGACAGGGACTCTCGTTCATACCCCGCAGAGTTTGTGAAATTGGGAAAGATCTATGGTCCCTACTGGAGTCCATTTTGGTACCATCGGTAGGACTGCTAATCTATTGGTGTACTGATATCCAAGGATGACTTCACCAGACACTTCTAGCTAGGTCGAATTAGCTTGCAGACTGCTACTATCTGTCTTATGCCCGTCTTTGGATATACCTGATACACTGAAATGCTGCAACAAGTGTTCTAGCCTGCAAGGTTGCTCGCCATGACACTCCCCAACCCAATTTGTAACTATAAATGGTGCTCAAGCATAACATTTAAGTAATGTATGTTTGCTGCAGGGGCACCCCGATCTTACAGCAGGAGCATCAGATCATTTTTCGTGTAGCCTTATCCAGGTGCATCATTAGGACAAGACCTTCATCCGATGTACCGGATTTTATTCTCATATTTGCTCTGATTATAGGCATCGTCACTTCTCTGTACTGACAATTGTGATAAAGTATTGATGAGATGGATGACCACCATTACAGAGTTTCCCACACTTGATCCTCTTGTAATGCTGTCCTGTCACAAGCACCGAATCTCTATTGAATCTTGATGCATTTAATGGTATGTCAATGCTTTCCAGTTTTCTTGGACTTGCCATCATTTGTCTCATAACTGGTTTGGTCGAATTTTGAAAGTGCACCATCGTTTCCACGCAAATTATTCTTTTTTTGCCATGTCATCTTTGCGTGCACGCTGCGCTAGGGTTGCCTCCTTTGCTGGTTTCCAAATTTTTTTTTTTTTTGGGGGGGCCTTGGCTGAGTGCCTAAGATTTATTTGCTTACACTATTTTAATATGCTAGAGCCACATCAGTATGCACAACAGTACGGACCTTGTCTTGGAATGCCTACACTATTATTTCATCATTAGCAACTTCCGCTACAGCTTCCTTTGCTTGCGCATCCAATTGCTCCACATGGTTGGAATGGACATGTTCCAACGATTCCTCCTCTATCGATTGCACTATGCTTTTATGTTTCTACTACACTGAATGAATATGTCCTGTGAGTTGCTCAGATTCTGACTGGAAGGACTCAACCTCAGCTTCCCTAGTGTTTTCTTGTTTGTGAAGGGTTTACACTTCCTGCTATAGGGTTTTGATCTCTGCATTCTTAATGACCTTCTATTGGAGGGGCAGCTTCTACATTTCTACCTTTGCAGCACTGATGTGCCCATCTTCCTCTTGCACACTCTACCTTATTTTGATAGTTGTGTCATATTTGAGTAATGTTCCCCAAAACGTCACGATAGCGTCTGCGGCCTTTGCGTAGAGTGCATCACCTTCTTTGATTTTCTCAGCAGCTTCGGATGCTCCTCTTCTTTTTTCCAAAAGCACCTCTGGGGGTGTGCTTGGAATCTTCCTGGCTTGCATATCTTTCACTTGCTACCAAAGATCTTGTGTGATATTCGCAAGCCTAGCAACTTTAGCCAAGGAGTCTTCATCTTCTTTCCCTCCCATTGGTGGGAATGTTGCAATGGCATTCTTGATAGAGTCCACCAACGCAATATGGTTCTATTCAGAGGCTACTATTTCCTGCTCTTTTTCGGTAAGGAGGTTGATGCTCTCCTACAAGTCCTGCTCTTTTTCCTTCCGTAGGGCCTTGTACAGCTTGGCCTTCCTCTGCTGCTTTGCTACCTAGTATGCGATGACGTTTTTCCTTAGCCAAAGTTTAGCTGCGGATTCCTACTGGATGGTATATAATTCCCCCAAGAGAAACTTAGAGAAGTCTATCTCAGCATTGTTATCACCAGTAGCTGCACTTGTCTCTTTACTCGTCCCTAGTGCCTACCTCTAAATCAACACTTTGATTGGAGACACTACAGTTGGTGTAACTAGTGGCACGTTGGGATCAAAACCATATGTTTGATTCTCCATAGTGTCTTTGATATCATTAATGGATGCTATCAGCTTATTAAGGTGGTCTTGGAATTGGGTAGAAATGCTTACTTGTTGCACCCTTAGAGTAGCGAGGTTATCTTGTGCAAATTTAGCAACAACATTGGCAATTTCCTGCAGCTCATCCTCATTCAATGTATTTGTGTTCATCATTCAATCATATTTATCTTTCTTTCGAGATGATTGGCCTTCCTTAGGTTGTACATGGGTCTGCATCTGCACCTGATCTCGACTTGGCGGCTGCTCTGATGGATGCTAGTCTGATTTGTCCATATCATAATCGTCCTCGATGTGGTCTTGCGATGGATCATCCTGGGTATCATTGCCTTCATGCTCTTCACCATTAACTTGATGAATTGGTGGTTCTTATGTGCCCTTCTCTTTAGGAAGTGACTGTTGGGCTCCAATCCACTAGTGTAGATTAGACCTTGTTTTTATGTCAATCCAGAGTTTGTAGACTTAGAGGCATATCCCAAATATAGAGACTCAAAGATAGACCTAACTGGAAATCTAGTTTACCTATGAAACAAACCTATTGAAAGCTAGAATGCTGTGACTTGAAATACAAAAACTCCCTTATAGAAGCAAATTCATTTGATCTCTGAGTTAAACAACAATTCATATGTGAAATGTTCTGAGATAAAGAAAAACAAATTAAACCTAACCCTAAAATATAGATCACAATACTCTGACTATTATCTCAATACTGAAAGCAGTCAAACATTAATTTCCCTTATAGGAAGACATTCACAATGTATAACTGTTCTCAGTACTTCATCATTGAATAAGCAATGTATAGCAATTTGATATTGAATAAGCGGTTTGAACCATTCCTACAGAATGTGAATGATTAAATAACATAGTTTATAACCTTGTCCAAACAATCCAACTCATTCTGCAATGTTAAAGTGAAGAAATCGAACTCTACAGGAAATAAAACATACCACTGGCAACAATATGAAAAAGGTGTGCAGACTTGGAAAAGGGCGCCCTCCAATGCCTTGTTTACACATGTAGAGAAAAAATCACAGAGCTTTAAACTTTAATTGCATTCACCATATCGAATTTGGGCATACACAGTAATCAAATCCACAGTCTTGATTCCAAGCTATGCGTTTATGATCTAGCAGGGTCTTTTTCATATCTAAGATCAAATACTTATACAATATTTTAAAAAACTAGAAATGCTACAAATCTGGAAGACTAATAATGACATGTAACCCTCGAGATCCTCCATCAGATCCATAAAAATAGACAAAATCAGAACTGTCCTGCTTTTGTGCTAAGTGGTAACACAAGTGGTCATCTTTGACCGGCATTGACTCGACACCTATGAGAACCATATCATCTACTTGTTGGAAGTTTAACCATCCTTGGACATTGAGGATCTTTCTCCCATCTCTTAGTTCACGCCTAGCTAGCCTGCAAGTATCCAACCTAGGAGAAATTACGGGAAGTTAGCACATCCTATAATTTTAAATAAAACCTTAATTTAAATGTCTTAAAAATATCATAATTCAATTTGTTAAGAAGCAACAACATTTATACCTTTGACCAAAGTTTTGTGAATGAAATTAAGGTTTTATGGATCAGTATGAAGGTTTATGGAGGAAACTGGAAGGTATTTAGATGACACAAATATGTCAAAATGGTGCCCAACATCTCCCCCAAGAGGAAGCTATTGCATGTCCTCATGCACAAAAAGTATCCAAAAAATTTGACCCTGCTTATATCATGACCAAAATTTTGTTGCTGACCCTCTTTTTCTAATCCCCTGTCTGAGATGATGCATTTGTAGAAGCTCTAGATGCATAAAGGACTCTCAATTTCTCATAATTGGTTTTGTAAATCTTCTTTTGTTTATACCATCTATATGCATGCTTGGAGATTCGTGTCCTTTGAACTTTAAGTTTCCAATTCCTTTCAACTTTTCATTCCTCAGTTCTAATTCCTTTATTTCCAGTTTCAATCTCTTAATTTTTTTACTATTTTTGGAAGTTTTCTTCTTTTCCATCTTCATTGGAGGTTGGACAGAATTTGTGTCCATCCCCAATTCTTCATTCTCTTATACTAAATCTCCCTTCTTTTCTTCTTCCATAGTTTGTTGCTCTAAGAAAGGAGAAGCTGGATCTTTTAATATTTCCTATCTTGGATGCTTTTTCTTTTCTTTTTCTTGCTGATCCAAGAAGATATTGATTTTTTTTGTCTGATTTATCACTTCATCTGAAATCTTTTCAGTTTATTGGATATCTTTTTCTTCATGGACATGCCCTATCTCACCTGTCATGTTTTCTTCTTGAATTCCCAAGGTTTGTATGTATTCATACTGTTTCTGCTGGCTTTCATCATCCTCTTCTAGTGCTGACTTATTTCGAGCTTGCTGATACTTCCTTGGCTTTCTCTTATAATTGGTGAAAATTTGATTTTGATTTTGAAACTATCTTTCTTCTTTCATCACACTCCTGGTTTGTATCCTTCTCTGAGGTTGTTTTGATCTTGCTGCCTCAGAGTTGTCTTCATCATCTGTGATCATCAATACCTCTCTTTCTTTCTTTTTCCCCTTTGGCAGTTTTGAGCTTGTTGCTTCAGGGTTCTGTTCTCCATCCTTGGGGTATGTTATCATCAATAATTTGTCTTCCTTTAAACCTTCTTCACGCAGCTCTTCTTGTTCTTCGAACTGATTATGAATTAAAAATTCTTGCCATGTCATATTTTGCTTCTGTAACTCATATGTAATGATTATTTTGATGAGTCCACAATGGAAAAGGCTTGTCATTTTATTTTTTGCACGCCTTTGAACATCCTTAGCCATCTTGGAAAGACTTTTTTATAAGAAATAGGGCATATTAATCTCACAATCACCTCTTAAATGCTGCAATAGCTTGATATGGTAAAGATATACAATACTAAATCGACCTTCATAGGTGATGAATGTTTAGATGATATAAACTATTTCATCCCAGGGATGAACCAACTAGATCCTTGGTATTCCCTTCTTCCAGTTCACTGATCCTTCCCTTGACCTGCACATAAAGGGTATCCATGCCTTCTCCTTGAATTGTTTGGTTTTGAAGAATCTCTCTTTTTACTGTGGTAAGCCAATGATTTGTGCCAAAATGTCTTCAGACAGTCTGAAGTTCAAATTTCCCATTGTAGCCCTGTCTCCATCAAATGCATCAACAAAGGCTAGGTTAACATTATCATTGTGCCCATCAAAATTTTCAAAAAAATTCACCCACTGTTTCTTTTAAAATATTTCCATACATTTCTCATGAATATTGTTGGTTTACTATGGGAAGACCCGGGTTTACTGTAATGTACCAACAAAACCCCTAGCTCACTGGCCCTTTCAGTGATAGACCGCAGAATGGCCTGAAGTCTCACCCAAAGTGATCCTAGATGGGATGGCCGAAGACTCAAGTGTCCTCAACCAGGTTCTGTAGCATCCAAGGTTTCTCTTGATTCTGGTTAACCAATGGGATCTCTCTGTGAGATGCTGTTTCTCTCTTCCTAGCTGACTCTGCTATGGAACTGACTCTTATCACATCGCGGCTTCTAGGATGATGCGCAAACTTTCTCTTCTACTTGACTCTTTACCTACGATATCTCACACCGCGGCTCCTCCGACAGTGTGATATAGCCTTTCTGTGCTGCGATAGCTTCTATAGTAAGACTCAATAGGACTATCCAACTCTCAAGGTCCAACAACTTTCTTTCTTCTTATAATAGCTCAGTTAACCTTCACAAGGGTGTTAAACAACATCACTTAAGCTTCTTCAGTCTATTATGCTTAACATCTATTGCGCTCAACTTGCTGAACTCGATATACAGGAATCACTTAACATAGTAACTGTCACTACCATGAATCAAGCACTGATAAACTCATATACAAATTACTTGATATAGTCAACTTGTGTTTGACCTTCTATATTACTATAAACTGAAGGATAGCATACATACATTCATTTACTGTTAAGCAAAACTCATGTAACAGGAAACAAATAGCAAATAAATAAACACAATCACATGAAACAGTCACACAACACACAAATTTTACGTGGTTCACTTCCAGGAGGGAAGCTACATCCACAGGAACTGTTTTTTATATTATATCTTGAGAGAGTAAACACATTTCCACTGCAACCTATTATGCAGCTTGAGATCTTCTGGGAAACTCCACGCACACAGACGGGAGCCCTTCTCTTAAATATCTTCTCTTCCTATATTGCTTTCTTCTTAAAATATTTTCTCTCTCTCTCTCTCTCGATATCTCAATCCCTGCGGATTGTTACATTCATGCTCAAGGAGCCAGCTACTGGTTGCAGTAAGATAATACAGACTTAACAACAGAACCAGAGCTCGACTCAAAGAACAACTAACTGACCAACTAGCTAATTGTCTATCTGAATGTCTCTCTAGATAAGCATCTCACAGGCTAACTGTCTAACCATCTAACCCTTCATAATACAAAATACATGCTTAAATAGGTGGCCCAAAGGTCTCACCATGATACAAAATTGTGGGCCTATCCCAACAGTAACCCAAAACCCTAACTGTGACAGTCGGCCTATCTGTACTTTGAACTGTCGCTTCCCATCACACCACAGCTTTCTACAGTCTTTCGCGATTTCGGCGCTGAACGCGGGTATGGGCGCCACTTCCTCAATCGCTCCTCTTCTATCCTTTGTCTTCAATACCTTAGACCATTTCTCCTTTTCCTTTATGAGGCTAGCTGAGCCCTCCTGTCTTCATCGCTGCCTTAAGTGAAGTGGTTGAGCTCTCTCTTCTCGGTCGCTTCAGGTACTATTTCCTTTGACTTTCTTTTCCCGATATAGTAGCTTTTCCTGTAGATGTGGGGACCTGCTCCAAAAAATATGAGTGGGATCGAATTTCTCTGGTTCTATTCTAGATGCCATTTTGAAATTTTGATAGGAAAAATAAATATGCAACAGAAAACTTCAGCCTTGCAACTTTTAGCTCTGTAAACATTTTCTTATTCCAAAATGATACTCTGAAATTAGAATTGCTGTTGGTCTAGAAAATTCTTTGACAAAAGGTTTAAGGTTTATCTCCCCTCCGGCGTTATTGCTTTTCAATTCCTCCTGCGTGAATTCATTCTTCAGCAAACTAGTGCCCATGTCCTTCCTGTGATACACGCCTTCTTTTCACTATAAACTATTACCCATATATGTCTTTGCATTACACAACAATAGGGTCTTGCAGATGAAAGAGTTAGGTTTGGTTCAAAGAATAATGACCAAATATGCAATCCCGATGTCACCAGTTCACAATGCAATTTTCCAGGCACACTTGTGTATTTTCGTGGGGGCATACAACCACGTTCTTTATAATCATTATCTGAACATGCCACTTTTGATCCAATCACTAGTTTAGATACAAACTCTCAAGGAGAAAGATTAAAGGTAAGGTTTTGAACTAATTCATCTCTATATAATGTGCTTTAGTTCCTTTGCATACCCCAATGTTTGATTAATGAGCTATAATGAAGGAATTTCTTTACTTAGAGTGGACTCTTTTCACCTTTTGGAAATACACACAACCATCTTTATATCAATGTTCTATATTCCATATATATTTTAACTTAATGCATAATGCACTAATATCTGGAGTATATATATATATATATAACATTTGAATTCCATTTTTTAAAACATTTCACTTCCTGTTGAGAAGGAAACCATGCCTGTAGAATGCAGTGTATGTTTTGGCCATTGAAAATCTTCTTTTGGGATTGATTCTGACCACCATTTTGACCCCTAGGGTAGGATAATGAAAAGTAAATGGAATGCTGGCAGGAATTGTGAGGGTGATGAAATAGGAAGTCAAGCTTATGAGGATAGGTAAATATGTCATTACTTAGAAACAAAGAATCATGCAACTTTTAAAGCACAAAAATTAAAATCCTTACAGACTTTGCTTGATATCCCTTTATACTGAGCTTGATGTTTGATGTAGTTGGTTTGCAATTTGTTTGTGATTCACATATGTCCTTATGATGTCTAGTTTTAAAGATGTCTACCATCTCATATCCTTTCTGCTTTGCTGGAAGTCAGGTCCTTGTGCTTTGCTGGAAGTCAGGTCCCTCTGCTTTGCTGGAAATCAGGTCCCTCTACATAGGAAAAGAAAACTTGGAGTCTCAGATTCTTTTTGCTTTGCTAGAAGTCAGGTCCTTCTACATTTGAAAAAGACTTGGAGGGTTCCAAGAAAGAAGAAAAATAGAAAGCGTGAAATGTTTATCCCCCTCACAGGCCTACTTATTGACTTGTCCTCAAGTCAAACAAGAACTTTATTATTGAAAACAAAACTACCTAAGAGGCATGAAATTTTGAAAATATTTTTGTGAATTTTCAATGGCCAAGCGAACCTGGTTTTCCAAGGAAAAATCAAGTTTATGTTGTGCCAGTTGCCTGGTTTTCACAACTAAACTCCCTTTTTTCTTGTTTCTTTTTTATATTTTGCTTTTCCTTCTTTTTTTTTTCTTTTATATTTTTTATATCAAATCAGAAAATATCTAAGAAGAAAGTGGAGGAGAAACACCAGTGTGTTTATCCAGCACTTCCATCTCCCGTTGCTATGAAATCTGCTGTATGAAATCTTCTTTGTTGATAGGCTTGGTATAGAGTTTGAGTCGATGGCCATTGATGACAAATGTATGTGCTTCATCATTGATTGTTTGGAGTTTGTCTGAGCCATTGTCATATACCTCTGCAATCTCATATGGACCAAGACAATGAGCTGTGAATTTGGCCTTGAAGTCTTTGAACTTCGAATCAAACAATAGTGTCCAGTCACTGATGTGAAATTGTTTCTTTTTGATAAACTTGTCATGCCATTGGGATCTCTGTTGTTGTATCAAAATATTGTGTTCTATTGCATCCCGTCTCATCTCATCTAGTTGATTCAATTGAAGTATTCTTTCTTGCTGTGCTTTAGAAATATTCATCCCCAAATCTGCTGCTAACTTGAAGGTATGAATTTGAAATTCTATAGGTAGGAGGACTTGCTTACCATAAACGAGCTGATAAGAAGAAAAACTAGTACTGTTTTTCCAAGTGATTCAGTATTCCCATAAAGCTTCAGTAAGCTTAGCTGACCAATCCTTCCTGTGCATCTGGATAATTTTGGTGATGATTCCTTCCAAATTATTGTTTGCAGATTCCACCTGGCCATTGGCTTGTGGATGGTAAGGTGTATATTTTATGTGCTTAATCTTGTACTTTTCTACGATCTCCTGCACTAGTTTGGAAGTAAACTGGGCACCTTGATCAGTGACAATCTCTCTAGGAACCCCAAATCTGACAAATATCTCCTCAAAATGAAAGTTTACCATGGTCTGTTCTGTGGTTCTGGGTAATGGTTTGGCTTCCACCCACTTTGTAACATAGTATGTACATACCGGAATGTACTTCTTCCCTTGTGATGGTGGCTGAATCGGACCAATGAAATAAAGAGCCCACTTTTCAAATGGTTCTATGAGGATTTGTGGTTGGAGTGGCATTTCATCAGTTTGGACTGGCCTTCTCATCCGTTGACAAGTCACAACTCCTAACATACTTCTTAGAATCCTTGAAAATAGATGGCCGGTAATACCCCAAATTGAGTATCTTGTATGCTGTTCTTTTCTCTACAAAATGGCCACCAAACGGTTCATCATGACATGCTTTCAAAATATCTAAAACTTCATCTTGTCGTACACATATCCTAATAATTAGATCATATCCCATGTAAAAGAGATCACCATTGACGCATATATGCCTAGCACTTTGTTTAATAATATTTTTCTTTTCTTTAGATGACATAGATGGAGGTAGCTGTCCTGATGATAAATAGTTGGCAATATCAGCGTACCAAGGAGTGATAACAGAAATTGCAAACAAGTGTCATCAGGAAAACTATCTAAAACAGGAACAACCTCACCAGTATTGTGTAAGCGAGATAGGAAATATGCCACTTGATTTTCTAGTCCAAGCCGATCTAAAACAATGATATTGAATTCCTGCATTAATAGTAACCATCTGGTTATCTGACCATTAGTGATAGATTTATTCATTAAATATTGTAAAGCTGAATGATCTGTGTGGACAAAAATTTCGTAGCTAGTAATGTAATTATTGAATTTGTTCACAGCATGAACTACTGCCAACATCTCCTTTTCAGTGACTATATAATTCAATTATGCAGGTGTCATATTTTTATTGATAAAATAGATATCATAAGTCATGGTATGCTCTTTTTGTCCCAAAGAGGCCCCTATTGCAGTATCAGATGCATCAGTAGAAATATGGAAGGGCAATGTCCAATTTGGTCCCCTTAAAATGGGAGCAGTTGAGAGCTTCTCTTTAAGTGTCTGAAATGCATATTGACAATCAGTATCCCATTTGAAATGTACATCATTTGAAAGTAATTTAAACAATGGCAGAGCTATCTTACTGAAATTTGCAATAAATCTATGACAATAGCCTGCATACCCTAAAAAACCTCTTACATCTATTTGAGTTGTTGGTTCAGATAGATTTTCAATAATTTGAATTTTAGCAAGATCTACTTTTATTCCAGATGAAGAAATGTGATGTCCAACTATCCCTTTATTCATCACCATAAAACACTTTTCGTTGCTAAGGGAAAGATTTGAGTTAACACACCTTTTAAAATTTGATCCAGGTTTGCTAAGGAATCCTCAAAGGCACTTCCATGCACAGAAAAATCATCCATATAGACTTCAACACATTCATGAATTAGATCTGCAAAAATGGCCAAGACTACTCTTTGAAAGGTAGCTGAGTCATTACATAAGCCAAAAGGTAAAACCTTGTAGGCATATGTTCCCCAGGGACATGTAAAGGTGGTTTTGTCCTGGCCCTCTTTTGCAATGCTAATTTTATTATATCCACTGAAACCATCTAGAAATGAAAAATATTCCTTTCCAGCTAAGGAATCTAACACTTGATCAATAAAGGGAAATGGAAAATAATCTTTTGATGTTGCCTTATTTAACTCCATGTAATCTACACATATCTGCCATTTACCATTTTTTTTAGAAACAACAACCAAGGGAGAAACCCATTGGCTGTCAGAGATAGGGTAAATAGATCCTATTTTTAATAACTTTTGCAATTCTTCCTTGACTATCTCTTTTAGTATGGTGTTCATTCTAAGTTGCAGTTGTCCGAGAGGTCTGATTTTATCATCTGTGTAAATGTGGTGAGTGCATGTTTCATGATGAACACTTGGCATGTCAGTGTATTCCCAAGCAAATGCATGGGAATGTTTATTCAACAAGGTAATCAACTGTTCTTCCTGTGATTTAGTAAGATGTGCACTTATATTCAAATGTTTTCTTGGGCTGATTTCAACTATTTTGTTTGGACATCAGTGATTGAATGAACATTAAAATTATCATGAAGTGCCAATGCTAGAGAATGTACTGTGCAATTTTCCTGAAAATTATGTCCCAAAACTTGATCTGCTATAGCATACTACATGTCTCTTAATTCTTCAGAAATATCAGGTTCAGCAATGAAGTAATCTAGCAAATCTTCGTTGTTTTCTTCTTGAAAATCAAAGAAATGATTGATACTTAGGACATGCTGAATCACTTCTTCTTCCTGTTCTTTGGTCTCATTAATCCATGATAACTGATCTAATGTAGAAGATCATTGGGCAAGAAGGATAAAGTGTAATTTGTTTTCTCTCTGTCCCATGTGAAATGAGCATACTTCCTGATCTACACCCTATGAAAGCATCAGCTGTTGCCAACCAGGGTCTTCCAAGAATCAATGGATGCCCTCCTACATTAGACTTTGGTTACACCACTATAAAATCTACAGGATACTTCCAGGAGTCTAAAGAAATAATGATATCTTCTAAGATCCCTTCAGGTGTAATTTTAGACCTATCAGCTAGTTCCAAAACTATAGTGGTTGGTCTGAGATTTTTCAAGTGAAGGTATTCCATTGTATCTAGTGTCATGAAATTAATGGAAACACCTAGATCAATCAGTGTTTTTGGAATTGAAAAATTGTTAACAGTAATTGTGACCATTGGGATTCCAGGATCTACATACTTTTCGATAAAAATAGAGTTAGACATTAATCCTGCTAAATTTCCTACCACATGAATTTTTTATGGATCCTTCCTTATTTTATTAAGACATAATTCCCTAACTGCTTTAGTATAGATTGGAATATCCTTTATAGCCTGCAGTAGGGGAATTTTGACAAATACATTGGTTAACTCATTCAAAAAATCAAAATCAGGTAGGGAGATTGAAAGTTTTTCTTTGACCAACCTTTCTGGAAATGGAGGTATATAAGGTACTACTTTTTTCCCTTTTTTACTGTGATTTTTCTATATTTAATTTTTTTGGAGTTTTCTCATTTTCTATTTGTTCTTCTAAAATAATAGGAGATTCATTTTGTAAATTTTTTCCAGATCTTAGGTTGATATTTTGAAGTGGGAGGATTGAGTAGGGGAGTGCCATTCCATCATCAACATTATACATGGGTTTATCCATTTTATTATTTGTATTTGGGATTGGATGGGATGGCAATTGGGTTGGACGAGGTGGAGGCTGATTGGATGGAAATTGAAGCTATTGAGGTTGTTGGCCTAGTTGAGGAGCAAGATTAGGTTGTTGGAAAAATGGGGCTTGATTCTACTGGTATTGGGGATATGCAGCAGGTTGTTGATAGGGCTGTAAATAGGCCTGTTGATAAGTCTGGTTACCATGAGTATTCCCTCTCCAATTTGGAGCAGATTGGGCTAATTGAGGAGACCAAGTTTTCCAGGGCATGGGTGCACTCCATGAATTCCGAATAGGAGTTTGATAATTTGAATGAAACTGCTGCATAGGATCTTGAGACATACCTGAGAATCGTGGCTGCCAAGGTCTTCGTTGTCCCATAAAATAGAGAGACTCCATGCTTTGATTCTCCTCCATTCGAGATGCCTGCAATTCTTTCAATCTAAGGAAATCATCAGTTTTGTGATTTGAAGTACATAAGCCACAAATTTGAACAGTATTCAAAGGACATTCTTTTAATGGGTGTTTCTTTCTACATTTAGGGAAGAAAATAGACAAGGCTTTATCTTGTTGGTCCTATTGTTCTTGTCTCTTCTTGGTCTTTGATTTTTCGACCTATGTGCCTAAGGTACTCAATAGATCAGTATTAAAATATTCTAACAGATTCCCAAACTCAGCTCTGGAGATACCACCGGTTGCATATTTAGTTACTTTGGAAGTTACATCCCTTTTCCCATTTCTAGCATTTCCTCTTGAATACTTCTAACATAAGTATTTTATATCATCAAAGGGTAAGTAGGATATGTCACCTTTTCCCATAACATTCAAAATTTCCAAATATCTTCTCTTATTCCTTTTAAAAATATTGTTCAAATGATCTCAGGTGTCAAAGAATTGTAGTTGAATTTCTGCAGGTTGTATGAGAATCTTTCTAGATACTCTTCCAAGATTTCATCTTCCTGCTGAGACATTCTGAAAATGTCATATTTTAAATCCTTTGATCTACAATATGCTTGATATTTTCTAAGAAATATTTTCCTCATCTCTTCCCAGCTAGTTATAGAATTCTCTCCTAAGCCCATGAACCATTTCAAGGCAGCTGCTTTAAGAGTAGTAGGGAAAAAACGAAGCTTGTGAGTGTCATCAGTATATCCATAAGTTCAACACAAGATATCAGAATCGAATAGGAAAGAATCCATATCTTCAGAAGTCATACCATAGAAATTTGGTAAGACAGATGGTGGGATATTCTTCATTTTTAACTCTTGCCCTAGGATGATGCTAGTGTCCAAGATGGGGAATTTAAAGGTGGCTTCCTGATCTTGTTTTGTTCTTTCATCCCTTTCATGTCTCCTCTCTTATTCCCTATCATGTCTCATTTCTTCTTCCTTTCTCTCTTTTCTTAGCTTATTTTCCATTTATAACCTTATCTCATACTCCCTTCTTTGTTCTGCAGTTGGCCCTTTTGATGTTTCTTCCTCTGCCATTTTAAAAGTATCAACTGTTGTAATCAATCCTTTTTGATCAGATAAAGAAGTTCCCATTACTTCTATTTTTGGGGGGTTTTTGATAAATCTTCCTTTCTCGTCTCTTTGTCTTGACATAAAACTAAAATCTACTTTGTGTTTTTTTTTCTTCTAGAGAACTAAAGTTCTTAAGTCTGCTTCTAAAATGCCTCCCTGGAAACGACGCCAAATGTTGGGCTCCAATCCACTAGTGTAGATTAGACCTTGAGTTTATTTCAATCCAGAGTTTGTAGACTTAGAGGCATATCCCAAATATAGAGACTCAAAGCTAGACCTAACTAGAAATCTAGTTTACCTATGAAACAAACCTATTGAAAGCTAGAATGTTGTGACTTGAAATACAAAAATTTCCTTATAGAAGCAACTTCATTTGATCTCTGATTTAATTAGCAATTCATATGTGAAATGTTCTGATATAAAGAAAAACAAATTAAACCTAACCCTAAAATATAGATCACAATACTCTAACTATTATCTCAATACCGAAAGCAGTCAAACATTAATTTCCCTTATAGGAAGACATTCACAATGTATAACTATTCTCAATACTTCATCATTGAATAAGCAATGTACATCGATTTGATATTGAATAAGAAGTCTAAACCATTCCTACATCATGTGAATGATTAAATAACATAGTTTATAACCTTGTCCAAACAATCCAACTTGTTCTGCAATGTTAAAGTGAAGAAATCAAACTCTACAGGAAATAAAACATACCACTGGAAACGATATGAAAAAGGTGTGCAGACTTGGAAAAAGGGGCCCTCCAATTCCTTTTTTACACACATAGAAAGAAAATCACAGAGCTTTAAACTTTAATTGCATTCACCATATCAAATTTGGACATACACAGTAATCAAATCCATAGTCTTGATTCCACGCTATGCGTTTATGATCCAGCAGGGTCTTTTTCATATCTAAGATCAAATACTTATACAATATTTTAAAAAACTAGAAATGCTACAAATATGGAAGACTAATAATGACACGTAACCCTCGAGATCCTCCATCAGATCCATAAAAATAGACAAAATTAGAACTGTCCTACTTTTGTGCTAAGTGGTAACACACGTGGTCATCTTTGACCGACATTGACTCGACACTTGTGAGAACCATATCATCTGCTCATTGGAAGTTTAACCATACTTGGACATTGAGGATATTTCTCCCATATCTCAGTTTACACCTAGCTGGCCTGCAAGTATCCAACCTAGGAGAAATTACGGGAAGTTAGCACAACCTGTAATTTAAAATAAAACCTTAATTTAAATGCCTTAAAAATCTCATAATTCAATTTGGTAAGAAGCAACAACATTTATACCTTTGACCAAATTTTTGTGAATGAAGTTAAGGTTTTATGGATCAGTATGAAGTTTTATGGAGGAATCTGGAAGGTATTTAGATGACAAAAATAGGTCAAAATGGTGCCTAACAACGACCCTACGAGTGGGCCACACTATTCCTCTAACCAAAGATTGACGATTGCATCCACATCATCATATCGTGATCATATCTCACCATAAAGCTTGCTTGGTGCACCTCCTGGAGTGGATATTTTGTTGGCTGCAAGGTTATATTATGCACATGAGCTTGGAACTTGATGAATGCGACATACCTATGCACAGTTGCGGCATGGATCCTATGGGAGTGCCGAACAACCTGACACAGCACCTCTGCATTCATAAATAATACAATGTTGTTATCCTTCTTGTGATCACTATATGCCTTATATTCCCATAGATTCTGGTACCTGGCATCCAGGAAAGATAGCGGGACATCCATTTCTACATAGTCTAGAGGCTTAGCCCAGACAGTGAAGGAAATCAAAATTAGTAACCAAGAAAAATGGAATTTGTGATCTTTCTTGTGGTTAGCCAGCATCGCATCGTCAATACGTGTGTTTAGCAAGTAGCATGACCAGTTGAATTTTTCTCCTAGTGCACATAAATTTGCAATTTCTACTATCGCTGCCAAACATTGCGTGGGTATCATCTTATGGAACATCTTACAGGATTAGACCTTTGGAGCAACACACACACTTTTGTCCCAGATGGGCCCAAGCAAGTAGCCCCGACCCGCTCATTCAAGTTTATGCTTCTGCTTGATGGGTTTAGTGTTGTGCTTAGCTAGGTAAGGAAAGGGATCTTTTCCTTCTCTTGGGAGTCCCGTTATTATGCAATTAATTCAGTGTCAACCCGATATGGCTGATCCAACCATAAGTATCCTCCATGGAAGCAGACCAGTAACTACTTCACGTATGTATTAACCTATATGCTATTTCCAAAGTGAGACATTAATAGCATGTTGATTAGGCCTACAGTGGAAAGTCCCTTAGCCCATTTCTTTGGCTTGATTACCTGGGAATCACCTGTAGCTTATTGGTTTATGCTCATGTAGTCTTTTATCTATAACCTCTCTTACTATTAAGTTTCAACACTTTGGAACTTCAATATAGCCAATTCGGGGAGGATGTCATGTAGTAAGGTCATGCCGACAGGGATCCATGGTGCTATCAGAGTAGTCACCTCCTTCTTCGAAATATTTGCATCCACTGCATCAGGTCTTCTTTTTCGAATGTAATAAGGGAAGTTCAAGTTGGCCCGCTCTACCTCTGGCTTTGTCTGTGGTAGCAAGCCTTCATCTCTGACATATTCTCCTTGCTCACCAGCATGTGCCTTTCCTCGCTCGTCTGGAGTGGTTGAAACCGTACGTTTCCTTTGATTCAGTGGTGGTCATGCAGATGCCTCTCCTTATTGCATCTGATTGGGATGCGTTAGCTCTCTGTCATGTGCCATATTTTCTTGTTTTTGTCCTCAAAAAACTGGTATTCTCTAGACCTAGTTTGGAACAGGATGTGAACCAGGGGTTGGAATGGTATCCTAACCATCCTGCATGGTTTGCTACTTTCTTGTTATTTCCATTGCATCGATCTATGGTGGCTACTGCGGTTGCTGAAATTCGGATGAATATATTTATACTTCCTCATAAATGAAGCAACCAGAGATGATAGTTGCTTATGATGCCTCACTCTCACTAGGAATTTTAATTACCATGGGCATTAGTGTAGCTGAACATGGGTGACATGGTTTAGTTCTGCAATGGCTGGCCTCTGGTGCTCATTGTGCGTAACAATATGCTTAATGGGCAAGCTGAATATTTACATATTCCTCAGTGTCTTTCAATCATCATTTGACAGGAGGTTGAGGTCTAATCAATTTCATGGGTTTCCTTTTCCAATGATTTCTTCATTGACTTCTGTAACTGGCTTTTCGGGCTGTACTTGTCAGACTAGTTATGGAAATTAGTGCAAGGAGGGTTGATGAGATCCAAAAGTATGCCACCCTATTCCTCGTACTACGCCAATTTAATGCTTTGTAGCTATCCTAGCTGTCCAAATATTTGGAATAGATCCGCTACTTAATGCTATCTAGCCTGTCATTCCCGCTCTTTGCATCCTTTGGATGCTTCTTGCCTTGTCCCACCTACCAACATATTTTTGCGTTGCCCACACTTTTGACACTTTGCTTCCCTCATTTGAGTTTGCACGATTACTTGGTTTTTGTGCATTTTATTTCTCATTGTTTTATGTTGGTTCTGTCATGATCCTGCAACAGAGTAGGTTACGTCTTTTGGCCTGTTTGGACTGGGCGATCCTGTTGCTGATCTTTTTTTTTTTACATATGTCATAGTATGGATTTGGGTGACTATCGCTCGACAAACTCGTGACATAGGTACCATATAATTTTATGAAGTTTCCTAGCACGCTACTCATTAATGTGCACAATTCTATATTTCCTTAGCCACTATGTATTTATCTTGTCCGGTTGGTTGAACGATTTGTTGTCATACCATAAGACAAGTCTTCCTTCCTTAGAGGGCTTAACCCGGAGATATTGATCCTGTTGTGCCATCTACTGCTACTGACTCAGCTTAGTTTGTAGTTGCAAGGGTATTTTCATTTCCTCTAAATCTCCCACTATTCCCCTCATTTCTGATTTGTTGGTAGGGAATAGGGTCTGGTATTCCTTCAAGAGATCTACGATATTTTCAACTGCTTTAGCCTGTGAACACTTTTGTGCTAATCTATGATCTTCAACTGCTTTCATCTTGCTGAAGTTAATCAGATTATCTCCTCTGTATCTGGTTATACCATCTTGCTAAGTAGCTGCACTGTGTTGGTGAACATTAGCCTCTTTGATCTCCTCAACTATACTCCCTTTTTCCTTCTGGACTATAGCATGAATTGTAGGGTGTTTGTCAGCAAATACAACTGTATGCACAACCTGCTGGGTTCCTTGTCGCATCTTCTCAGAGGTATTACAGGTCTTAGGAGTCACATCCAAGGTGTATATGAAACTATGATAGGTGGGTAACTCCCTTGACTCAGTCTCCACCCATCGCACAGACCTTGTAACTCTTGCACACCTTCTCATGGAGACTTCATGTACTTTTTTTTGCCAATTCTTTAAAGCCTCCTTTTGAATCAGATGTACATGAACTCATGCATTTCCAAATTAGCTTTCCATCTACCGTATGACTGATATACTCTTCCTACATAGTTGTTCCATTGTAGATTTGATCAAGGTAATCACCCTGCCCCTCATTATAAATAGGCTCAACGTATATTTTCCCCTTGAATGGATCGATGGGTGATACTACCCTCATTTCCTCATCTTCAAAGGAGAGGATCCTTCTCTTCAAGTTTATGATTATTTGATTGTCTATAGCCCAATATATCCCTAGAATCACAGGGTAAGGGTTTGTGTCATCCACAATGTTGATGACCTCAAATTTTGCATATGTGCACAATCCTTCAACGTCGACAATTACATTGCTCAATCTACCAATGGTTAGGACCTTCGCCTGATTGGAAATTCACAGCTGGATAGGAGACCAGTCCAAGCGTGGCTTTCCCATGCTTTCCCATGTCTGACCTGTTAGGATATTGACATCAGAACCCATATCCAAGATGATATAGTCCATGTCATAATCACCTATCTACGCATTCATTCTCAGTGCACGGCTAGTTTTACATTTCCTTCGCACTTGGTTAACCTTAAGCTCAAATTGTGGCTCTATAGGAATCTCATCTATCATTGCTTGCATCTCTGCAATAGTATCTTTATCTTCGATTAACATCAAACAACTTGATAGAAAGGTTCTCAGCTTACTAACCTTAGGTAAAGTATTCTTCTGCAATATGTGTTGGAACCTCTCCAGCATGTCCTTGACTTCCATGAAAGTTGACGGTATGTCTAGGCTTATGAAGTCTGATTGCACATCCCATAATATTTCTTTTCTGCTTCTAGCCAGTTAGTGGTTCTTTTTTATGCACCATCGATATCGCTTGTGGCTGCGGTTGTTCTTGTGGGTTATCTTGTTCTGCTCCAATCGTTGCACCTCCTTGAGTTAAAACGACAATGTTCAGGTCTCACGGTCCAGCCACAATCATTCAAACATTCAAATTTCCACTTGGGTTTGGGTTTGGTGCAGGATTAGGTCCTAATATGGTTCTTTCTTTCCATTTTCCTATTAGCTGAGGACATTGTTCCACATTATGGTCCCCTCCCTTACAATATGAACATGTTTTTGCAGGCTCCAAAAAATCCTTGGAAAGGTGACCTAGTTGTCCACAGTTATAGCATGTAAATGGACCTCTTCTCCTACCAAATCCTCCTCCACCACCATATTCTCTAAATTTTCCGCTACCCCTTCCCTGAGGGTGTAGTTGCTGTGGTGGGTACTAGTTATGCTGGTAGTGTTTCTAATAGGGGTTTGGCTGCGTTATGGATGCTAAAGCACATATGGTTGTTGGTACTGATTAGATGGGAACTGTGCAGGCTAATATGAGGCTTGCACCTATTCATCCTAAGTGAATCCCTCATTATTCATTAAGTATGTGTCGACTGCCTTTTCTTTCAAGAGATGGTATGCTCTACAGTCTTTCTCATCGTGTCCTACTGATTTACAAAATTTACAAAATAATTTTGCGGGGGTACTTACAACTTTTTTCAAATATACACATTCTTCGTCATGATGGCCTCTTGATTGGCATATGTGACACCATGGTAATCCTTGGTTGTTTAATGGGTTGGGTGCATCTGACGTGATAGAGCTTAGGAAGGTCAGACAGTTATCCTTGGTGTGTTCGTCCATCCTACATTTTATGCACCACAAGTCCTCTTGTGCTTATTTTCCCTTCTTGATATCTTGGAGTTGTATCATTAGGTTGGCCAGCTACGACTGGATCTACACAATTCCGGCGACACCATCACCAATGGATGATGCTTCTAATTTCATCGCCAGTTCTAGCGCTTCTTTCTGTGATTTAGTATTTTGTTACATCAACGACCTTCTGATGTGTGGTAGTAGCACAACAATAAACCACTCTTTATGTTATACATTAGAAATCTGGAAACTTACTTTAGCCATTAGCGTCTTGAATCACTGATCAAAGTACCACACAGTTTCTACTAGATCTTGCTTAATCTCCTTAATCTCAGTAATACATCGCGATTCTGATTTAGGTTTCCTGAACTCAGAGATCATTGTAGCTTAGATATCCTCAAGGGTCTTCTGTGGTGTTCTAGCTGGTATGGTACAAAAATTCATGAACTAGTCTAGCATGTGACCTCTCAAGGTTGTGATCATCTGTGCTTTCTTGATGTTTATGCCATGGACTAAACGTACCATCCAAATAGCTTCATAGAGGAACCCATGTTGTTCGGGGTCCTCTGCTCCATTTCCATTAAAGGTGGGTAACCAGAAATCTATCGCAGCCATTAAGTTGGTGTGAGGGTCTTCTGAGATAGGATTCAACGGAGGTGTACCTTTTTGCGCACTAGTCCCAGGGCTAGCGCTATCTATATTAGCGGTCCTTTCTGGAGATGAGACTCTAGATCTTTCCTTGGGTGATATTGCTCATGTTATGTAGCTGTTCTCTGATCCCAATGTCTCCTCAGAGTCATAATTGTCAGGTCCTTCTGAGATTGGGCTGTAGTCCTCCTCTTCTTTGCAAGACCCTTCATCTTCGCACGACCGAAGTTCTTGTTCAATTCCTTCGAAAAAACTAGGATTCCATCATCCCCATTCAGTTTTCTTTCTCTTTCCTGATCTGAATCTTCTCCTACTCCTTAGGACTCCAACCTCTAGTGCAGGTTCTGTTCTTCTGGAGAAAATTTCAACATACCCTTCCCCATGTTCTTACTCAGTCATCTGTGACATAACCTCCTTCTAGGTTCGTGACTCAACTACTCAAGTGAAAAATACCCTTCTACTAGGCATGTAATATTATCCATGTACTGATACCTAACAAGTATGTCCTTTGTGGTCGTTGGAAAAAATTTCTTTCACCTTCACTATATGAGGTTATAGTATCTACTGCAAACTCAATAATATATCCTTGCAATATACTATCAACCCAAAAACCAACAACTCTAGAAACAAAGTTACTTACACTGGTTACCTCATGAACCAGCTAGTCACTCCACTCAACAATATCCCTTCTCTGGAAATTGGTATGTTTAGTCACCAATCCTAATAACCATTTGTGTAGTAAAATGGGGAACTTAGCAAATAAAACCTCATGAATATTATAGTATATATATATTCATATATCCATTTCTCTGCGCTTAACTGTGTTCCTGTGCTCTCTTCTTGCGTGAGTGCCATCGTTTTAGAATCCATCCAGTCTTATATCTCCTTCTTCATGGGGTGCCACAACATTTCCCTCCATTTGATCAATATATCCCCGCAACAGAACCATTTTTTGGCCACTTTTCCTAACTTGCGCGACCCAGGTTCTGTGCAGCATGCTGATCCAACAACTACCTGAGATACCGGCCTGAGAGAGCAAGCCTCGTCGGCAACACCTACGAATTAGGTGCAGTCTCACTCGAGATATCTCTTCGATGGGTAACCATCGGAACCATGTTTATGCAATTGTCGAGGGATTATAAGCCCTTGGCTCACAACCAAGGAGCTCAATGAAGGGAACAGGATGGTTGGACAAAGGAGTTAGTTATGCATGACCGAGCACAAATAAATTTCATCGCACGTGACTTGAACTTCCTTTCCACCTCGAAGCTAGAGAAAATTATGTGGCACAGTTGACTCACATCAATTGGATCTACGACTCAAGTCAGGATTCAAGACAACAATCATACAGGCCGATATATATATGTTCATTTCAATAATGCATTCTGATCATTCATCTACCAATTGCAGAATAATAAAATAAAGTCAAGCAACATTCAACATTGTACAGAAATCAAATAGTGGCCATTCACATAACATTCACATCAACCATTCATTCAAACGGAAGAGATAACATGGAAACCCATCTGGGAAAAACCACCAAGGTGCTCTTCATCTGGCATGAGATAATGATACAACACCTTGCATTCTATGGGATGTAGACTGATCTTAAAATATGTCTTTAAGACTTAGAATTAAGGTTCTCATGCTCTCTGGATTGCTCTTCTACTCTACACATACTCCTAGCAGTCTGCACACACAACATCCAGATCTGTGGCTCAACAACCCCTCTATCACTACCTGAATCTTCTTGAGTCTCCTTTTCCCTAATCCATACAACATTACATGAGAATGGAATCCTTCCCCGGATTACCACTAATCAGAAAACACTATTACAGAAAAATGACCTAAAACATAATCACAGTGGATGAGAAACAACTAAGGCCAATGAAAGCCAACACAATCCAACTGAAGCCAACCTTCTCACTATTGCATCCCTCTTATTTATACTATCTTATATGACCACGTAGGGTCAACTGCATACTGGCAGTCTGTTAACTCTCACCATCAGACGACCCTCAGGATACAACTGTGGTGATCATGACTTGAAACGAGGTACTATCGACCTGACTTACAAATATCCTCTCATACATACATAGTTGCAGGCTTATGCTTCCATAAATGGCCATGATATAGATTCTGCATCTATCACTTTTCGACCATTATCACTTGCGTTCTTTTGTTCTCACCTTTCCTTCACCGCGCACCTCTTTATTCTGCCTGCTCTGGTCCTTTGATTCCTTCACAATCTTCCTTTCCTTCTATCCCATGTGTAGCACGTCCATCTTGGTTGCAAACGTGAACTTCTTCCTTATGCTCCTTTCCTGGGCCTACACCACTTACTGCATCTTCATGCATCCATTTATGTGCCCCAATGACCAATCCCTACATTTTAGGATCACACTCTACCACCAGTATTCTCCATTAGTAGACCTTAGGTAGGTAAGGATTTATGTTGAGTTATGCTCCAGTTACTATTAGTTAGATCATAACCAGTTACCCTAGCACTAGTTTTGCATGCATGTAGGGATTGTGGTGGATTTTGTCCATCTACCTCATCAGTTAACTGATTGTAGATTGATTGACTAATCTTGAGTTAGACTAATGAGCTCTAGTTTTGATTTTGTTGATGTATTTGTAACTTTGGAATGTATTCACTTGTATATTTTATGTATTGTACCCCGATGTTTATTCTGGGAAGTATCTGTAATGTACTGCAGTCATGTCATGCACCGATGTTCCTATCGAGAGATTCAATAATGTAAAAAAGTCAGGTAAAGTCATAGAGGGTAACCCTCCCTATTGTTCAAGGGTTAAAGTGCCCACAATTGTGGGGACCTAGGGTTATTAGACTCTCCTAGAGAATTCAGCCCTAGTGAGTTATTGTCAAGTCAGGAATTGGTATAAATAAAGAGTGAGCCTCTCTATTTATCACACATTCACTCACACTCAGTTGTAGCACATAACTGAGAGAGAGAGAGAGACTACTACTGTCGAGAGATCATATTACTATTTTGGGTTTTACTTTGGTGCTGATTCTATCTCTGAGGAAGTTGTAGGGTTTTATCCTTTATGGTTTCCCTGAGGAAAAACTTTGTGTTCATTGTCTCTTATGTTTGATTCATGTGCTTGTTATTCTCTTAGATAAGATCCTAATATCATATTCTTGAAATAGATAAAAATCTAACATGGTATCAAAGCTAACCTGAGAAGAAGACACTTTGCAGCTGTGAAAACTAGGGCTTCCTACTTTTTGGATCTCTCTCCACATATTTTTAGGAAAAGAAGGTTGGGATGAATCTCCTCTCTAGGGAGCATCTTTCTGTTGAAGCAGAATCTGATTCTGAGCATTTTCAGTTTTTGACCCGAAACTACTGCCGGAAATCAGGGCTTTCCACAGAAGTGGAATTTTTGAGTGAGCCCAGTCCTGGATTGATCTCCTCCCAAAAATCAAAGTTTAGAGATTAAGATCAAATTTTTTGGTTGGGTAGAACTATAGGAAATTCAAACCCTAATCTACTCTTGAACCGGCTCTACAGAAATTCAGCTCCAGATCCAATTCCGAAATCTTAACCAAGTAAGATCTAAATCTTTTGCATTTCCATTTGAGGCTCTCTGTTAAGATGTCTCATCATACCAAGCTTTATGAAAATATTGAGGGAGATGATAACTTCCAATCCTGTAAGTATAGGATCTCGATGGTCCTGGAAGAAAATGAGTTGGACTCTTACATCAATGAAGAGGTTCCAATTCCAGAGGAAGATGAGGCTAAGGCCTTACACAAAAATAAATTGGTCATGGCTAAGAGAATTATTGCTGATTCAATTAAGGATCACCACATACCATAGGTGTCCTCCCTAAATAAACCTAAATCTATGTTTGATGCCCTAACCAAACTGTTTGAAGGGAAGAACATAAATTAGAAAATGACTCTGAGAAACCAATTGAAGAATGTAAAGATCCAAAATGCAGAAACCATCCAGTCTTACTTTAAAAGGGTCTCTTAGATCAAGGAACAACTTGAAGCAGTAGATGAAGAAGTAGAGAATGCAGAAATTGTGATGACCACCTTGAATGGCCTCCCTAGATCATGGGACTCCTCTATTCAAGGGATCTGTGGCAGAAAGAAGCTAGTCAAATTCAGTAGACTGTGGGAGGAATTCTCACAAGAAGAAGCTTGGATATTCGCTCGAGAAGAAAATATGGGAAGTGAAGATAAATCTCTCACAGTACACTCAAATACTAGGAGAACAAACTATCACAAAGGTAAGTCTTCTCACCATAAAAGTAATATCACAAATATTTGTCTAGAATCAGGTGCTATACAATATGTGACGAGAAAGGACACTATTCTAGAGAATGTGCTAGAAAAAAAATTGGCTCTCACAAGAAGAAGGGAAACAAGAAAATACATCATGCTCACACAGTAGAGTATGATGAACCTACCAGAAATAAATCCAAAGAAGAAAGTGATGATTCTTGTAGTGAAGAAGAATATGTTTTGATTTCTTCCCTCACAGGAACTATTACACATGGAAGCTATGATTGGCTCATTGATAGTGGGGCTTCCAAACATATGACATGGTTCAAGGAATCCTTTGTGAAACTTTCTGAACATGAGTCACCTCACAATGTGAAACTCATAGATGAATACCAGTATCCAATAAAAGATAGTGGTGAATCCTCATATAAACTAAATTTTGGAAAGTCCATGAAGATGAAGGATGTCCTATTTGTACCAGGATTAAAGAAGAACCTTCTCTCCGTCTCTGCATTGCATGCAAAAGGCATGAGGGTTGCATTTATAGATGTTCAAGTCCTTATGTGGCCAAAAGGAAATACTATAGATGATGAAGTAGTGATTGGAGAACAAGGAGGACTATACAAACTAAAGGTCCATCCTGAACAAGCCTTGGTCCATGAATCAATAGAGACAAATGAACTTTGGAACAGAAGGCTTGTACATGTGCATTATAGTTCACTACCACTTGCAAGCAAATTTGTTGATGGTCTTCCAAAAATATAGGCAAAACATGACGGTGTTTGCAAAGGATGTGTGAAAGGAAAGAACACAAAGAAGACATTTCCATGTAGAGAGAGAAAGGCAAAAGGAATCTTGGAAATCATTCACTCCAATGTATGTGAGACAATGTAATCCAGTTCATTAAGAGGGAATGTATACTATGACGATTTTTCTAGGAAGACATGGATATACTTCTTAAATAACAAATATGAAGTATTCAGCAAGTTCAAGGAATTCAAAGCCTTGATCAAGAACCACACAGAAAAGAAGATCAAGACCTTTCAATCAGATAATGGCGAATAATTCACATCAAATGAATTCAAAGAGTTATGAAAATATTTAGGGATTAAGAGGGATTTAACCACTCCATATAATATATAGAAGAATGGGGTTGCAGAAAGGAAGAATAGAATGATCATGGAAGCTGCAAGGGAAATGCTTCATGGTCAAGATCTTCCCATGCATCTATGGGAATAAGCTTCCAGAATAGCAGTGTATGCATAGAACTGTAATCCACATAGAGTACTAGAGAACAAGACACCTGGAGAAGTATTTTTTGGCAAGAAAATAGAGGTTAGCCATCTTAGAATATTCGACTGTCTAGTATACATACACATTCCAAAAGAAAAGAGGACAAATTTAGATCCTTATGGAAAGAAGGGTATATTTGTGGGATATAGTGAAAGCTCGAAAGCTTACAGAATATACTTCCCAGGATTCAAGAAAATTGACATTAGCAGAGATGTAACAGTTGATGAAGATTCATCCTATAACAAATACAGAAATAGACCAGTTGAAGACTCTGAACAAACAAAAGTACCCAGAATTCCTAATACAACAATCAACAAAGAAAATACAGAAGAGGATCGAGAAATGGAAGAATCTCAGGAACCTGTAGATCCACCTCAGGAAAAGAGTCCTCACAAGAGGAAACCTGCATGGGTATGAGAGGCTATCCAAGGTGCAGAAAGACATGGGGCTATAGAAGAAACACACAGAAAAAGAAAGAGAACTAGGTCCTCCTCCAGATATGTAGCCCTATTATGTGACATCATTGATAAAGAACCTTCCAGCTATGAAGAAGAGGAAAAGAAGAAAGAATGGAAGGATGCTATGGTCGAGGAGTACCAGTCGATCATGAAGATTGATGTCTGGGATGTTGTCCCTAGAATAGAGGGGAAGCCTATTGTGACTTCCAAATGGATCTACAAGATCAAGCATGATGCAAATGGTAGCATAGAGAAATATAAAGCAAGATTTGTGGCTCATGGCTTCTCCCAGAAAGAAGGAATAGATTATGAAGAAACTTTTTCACCTATAGCCAAATACACTTCCATCAGATCAGTGCTTGCTCTGGCTGCAGTAATGAAATGGAAGATACACCAAACGGATGTCAAGACTTATTTCTTGAATGGTGTAGTGGAAGAGGAAGTGTATGTGGAGAATCCACTCGATTTTGAGACACATGACAGGGAGACTCATGTATGTAAACTAAATAAATCCTTGTACGGTTTGAAACACACACTCAGGACATGGTATGACATAATTGACAGCTTCCTATCCAGCTTGGGTTTTACTAAGAGTAAAGCAAATTCCAACCTTTACTAGAAGGTTGGAGAAGGAAACCCAAATATACTCCTATTGTATGCAGATGACCTATTTGTAACCGGTATGGATGGGTTGGCTGATGACACAAAGAGGAAGCTTGCTGTTGAGTTCAAGATGAAGGACTTGGGTATGATGCACTACTTTCTAGTCATGGAGGTGTGGCAAAATGCAAATCGAATTTACCTAGGACCAGGGAAGTATGCAGTAGAGATCCTAAAGAGGTTTGGGATGATGGACTACAAGGCCATAACCACACCTATGGAATCGAACCTGAAGCTATTGAGTGATGCTTCATCAGAAGTGGTTGATGCTATGATGTATCATCAGATGATTGGGCCCTTGATGTACCTAAGGAATACAAGACCAGATATTTGATTTGCTGTGAACAAATTGAGCCAGTTCTTGACGGATCCGAGACATGGTCACTTGATTGCTGCAAAGCATATTTTGAGGTACCTAAAGGGTATAAGTGATTATGGGATCAAGTATGAGGCGAATCAAAAGATTAACCTAGAGGGTTATGTTGATTCAAATTGGGGAGGCAGTGCCATCGACAGGAAGAGAAATTTAGGGTGTTGCTTCAGTATAGGATCAGGTGTGATGTCTTGGTTTAGCAGGAAACAATATTGTGTGGCAATGAGTATAGATGAAACAGAGTATGTCGTAGCTTGTTCAGCTAGTTGTGAGTTAGTGTGGATGATGAAGCTACTGTCTGATTTGTTTGATCTCCAGTTGGATGCTACTTGTATATATTGCGACAGCCAAAGTTGTGTAAAGTTGTCATAGAACCTGGTGTTCCATGACAAGTCGAAGCATATCGAGATCGAATATCACTATATCAGGGATATGGTGCAGAGAGGAGCAGTTAAGCTCTAGTATGTTGCGACAGACAAGAAGATAGCTGATGTGTTGACCAAGACATTGGCCAGAGTGAATTTTGAGTACTTTAGGGAGAAGATTGGTGTTCTCTAGATTGAGGTTCCTTCCAAGGGGAAGTGATGAATCCGTGAGCCATTCTGACATGGTGAGAGGATTGGTTCCTTCCATGGTTAGATGTAAGTGTAGAGATTCTCTGATATGATTGTGGGTTGTGTTACCACATGATTAGTGCATATCCATTCTGATGTGATTGAGGGATGTGTTCCCACATGATCAGATATAAGTGTTGAAGGCCGTTCTTTGGGAGAATGGAGGCACCTGGTCAGTTACCAGGAATACTCATCCTAGAGTTGAGAGCCATTATGATGTGATTGAGGTATGTGTTCCCACATGATCAGATATAAGTGTTGAAGGCCATTATCTGGGAGAATGGAGGCACTTGGTCAGTTACCAACAATACTTAGCCTAGAGCTGAGATCCATTCTGATATGACTATGGGATTGGCTCCCACATGATCTATTGTAAGTGAAGAGCCCTTCCATGGATGGTAGTAGTTGTGTCCTACCATTCCACTAGTTGTAAGTGAAAATCTCTTCAATGGATGGTATGAGTTGTGTCCTACCATGCTACTGGTTGTAAGTGCTGGGCCCTTCCACCGATGATAGTAGGTGTGTCCTATCATGCTGGTGGTTATAAGTGTTGGTCCCTTCCATGAATGATAGTAAGTGTGTCCTATCATGATGATGGTTGTTATTGTTGTGCCTTTTCACTGATGATAGTAGGTGTGTCCTATCATGCCGGTGAATGTAAGTGTTGGGCCTTTTTGAAATGGCTCTTGGATGTGTTCCTCCCATGGTCGAATGTAAGTGTTGGGCCTTTCTGACATGGTTGTTGGATGTGTTCCTCCCATGGTTAGATGTGAGTGTTGGGTGTGCCTTTTTGACATGGTTGTTGGATGTGTTCCTCCCATGGTCATATGTAAGCGCTGGGAGGGCCATTCTGACTTAGGGTCAGATATAAGCACTGAAGAAGACCTACATGGAGGCTAGGCCTACAACCAACATGAAAAAGGGATGGATCTATAGAACTTCCTATGACTAGAAGAATTGAGATATATAACCTGTGATGATGATCTAGCAGAGATGATCCATATCTAGAGATGATCCAGATCTAGTGACGTTCCAGATCCAGTGATGATCCAGATCCAGTGATGATCCAGATCCAGTGATGATGACCCAGTGCTGATCCATTGATGATCCATATCCAATAATGAAGATGAATTGAAGATGAATATGACTTGAAGATGATGATAACTTGATGATGATCCAGATAATACAAAGTATACTACCTATGCTGATCAACTATGTTGAGAGAATACCTTCCTAGTTAAGAGGGATTGTTGATGTATTTGTAACTTCAGAATGTATTCACTTGTATATTTTATGTATTGTACCCCGATGTTTATTCCGAGAAGTATCTGTAATGTAATTGAGTCATGTCATGCCCCGATTTTCCTATTGGGAGATTCAATAATGTAAAAAAGTCATGTAAATTCATAGAGGGTAACCCTCCCTATTGTTTAAGGGTTAAATTCCCCACAGTTGTGGGGACCTAGGGTTATTAGACTCTCCTAGAGAAGTCGTCCCTATTGAGTTATTGTCAAGTCGAGAATTAGTATAAATAGAGAGTGAGCCTCTTTATTTATCACATATTCACTCACACTCAGTTGTAGCGCATAACTAAGATACATAGAAGAAGCTGGGACAAGAGAGAGAGAGGCTATTGTGGTCGAGAGATCATCTTATTGTTTTGGGTTTTACTTTTGGTGTTGATTTTTTCTCTGAGGAAGTTGTGGGGTTTTCTCCTTTATGGTTTCCTCGAGGAAAAACTTTGTGTTCATTGTCTCTTGTGTTGATCGTTGTGCTTGTTATTCTCTTAGATAATATCCTAAGATCATATTGTTGAAATAGATAAAAATCTAACAGATTTTTCCACACTGAGCTAGCTAAACAATTAGTTAAAGTTGGTAGATTCGAATCCTATCCACATTATTCGAATTCTATTTATTTTACTACCATTGTATTACTGATTAATTCATCAATATTAATGTTATGATAATTTGAGCATTACTTGTCCATTTGTGTGAAGTTTCTGTCATGAATTCGTTGTTCAGTTTACATTGGTTTCATAATTCCATTGCATACTTCTTTTTAGATAGCTCTCATTTTGGCTTGTAGATCTATGGTTCATGAAATTTAGCATAAGAAGAATATGCAAAGACAAAGGGGTATTCTACCAACATTTACAAGTCAACCTAGGGGTCACTCCCCTACAGATGCAAGGAATGCTAGTGGAAATTTATCATTCACTACAATTCATACTAGAGACAAGTCATTAGACATTGCAAGTCATACTTGAGACATGAAACCAGTCATTGCAACTCATACTTGGGGAGAGAAACTAGCCTCTATAATTGATGTTAGAGGAAATATACTAGTCAATGCAAGTCATATTGGATGTATGGATACTATAAAGAAACCTAGATGAATAGGATGCAAGCCTAAGTTCCCTTGTAAGCTTTGCAAGTGAGATCACCTTACTCACATGTGCCCTACTATTCTAGAGGTAAAATAAGGTGGTGCTAAAGTAAAGTATATTTTTCTCCTGATCAACCTATATATTCCCAATAGTGCACTAAAACTTTGGTGTATAAAGTGGTCAATTTGATGTAATCTTGATTTTATCACATTCTTCCCTTCAAGAGTTCCAAAGTTGAAGTGTTCCAACCGATGCAATATTTAGTCAATCGCACTATTCCCCTAGAGTGTGACAATATTTAAGTTGTCTAGCTTATCCAATATTTAGTTGATCCCACTATTACTTTGGAGACTAATGTGAATCCTAGTAAATTCTTATTCACTTTCAAGTAATAAATTTTTGGACAAGGGAGAATTTTGTTCACTTCGAAGTACTCCCCACTAAAATATCACATCAGTTTCTTTGATTTGATTAATCTAATTAGGAATTTCATTTATTCCTTATCCCCCTTCCCAATAAGGGTTCGAGTTAAACATGATACAATTTTTTCAATGTATTGTAAATGCAGGAGACTATGTTTGTTTTTTATCTACATATGCTTGGAAAGATGTGGGTTCTCCCAATCTTGTGTTAGATACTAGTTAGTCAATGGATTTTAATTGTAGAGCTAGTTAAACAAGTTATACAATTTGACAATAAATTTATACTCAAATTGATAACTCTAAGCATAAAAACTAATAGTTTTGGGTATAAAAAAACTGAACCCTAAATCAAAAAGTGGTGCTACTGATAATGCCATTTTTTTTTAGTTAAAAATATAGTCATGGACAAAAACAATGCTAATTTTTGTTTACAAAAACATTTAAATAAATCCCTGAATTGAAAACTAGTCTACTGGTAGAGAATGTTTTCAAAAAATCTCTTAGTAACACTATATAAAACTAGCATTGAGTTAAGCACAAAGTATATAATAAATTATTTCACCACTATTACAATATAAAATAAAAGAACTTATGATAGTGTTCATTAAAAAATATATATATTAAAAAATAAAATGTAGAAATTATGATATTTGAGCACACAAGGGAGGAAACACAATATTCTATAAAAACAAGAACTATTTACAAAGAACGATAACTCTAGCCATAAAAAATCATATTTTTGCATCAAAAACACCAAAACCAACCCTAAAATGAACAATGGGAAGTATCATTGTAATCCTAACCCTAAATCGACCCTTGTATTGAAAAGTGGACCTCCTAGAATAACTGCAATTTTTATTCGAGATTAAAATTAAAAAAATAACCATAAAAAATCAAAATAAAAAAAAAAAGATGAAAAATTCAAATACAAAATTTATTACAAAAACTGAAAACCAAATTAAACAAATTTTCAACCAGAATTTCCAACCTTACAAGAAAATTTATAAGCAAAGATAAAATCCTTAAAAAAGTATACCAAAAAATTGTAAAAAAAATTCAAAATGTAACACAAATTTCAATGTTTTTTTAAAATACAAATAAAAAGACTTAACATTAAAAAAATTTAGAAAACCTTCAACAAATTTGAACAAAACATATACATACATACATACATATAAACATTTCAGACAAAAAAAAATAGTTCAAAATAAAATTTAACAAAAAAAGTGAAAAAAAAACTTTAAAAAAACAAAACTTAAAAATTTAAAATAAATTTACAAACTAAATTAAAAAAATTTAAAATATCAACAATTCTAACATAATTTTAAATTTAAAAAATTAAATTAANCTCCTCCCCATGCCTTCCCCCCTCCCCACCACCCTCGTCCCTCCTCCTTTACCCTCCCCTATCCTCCCTATCCTCCCTCACCCTCCCCCTCCTCATCCCATGCCCCCTCTCCCTACCCACCCAAACCCTCGCTGAGTCACAAGAATCAACGTACCCATTCCTCTCCTGCTCATGCACCCTTCTTTCCCCTCCCCATTCCCCTACCTCTCCCCACCCTCACTCCCTTATCACCTAGTCCCCTTCCCCCAACCCTCCCAACCATAGCTCAATCCCACGAATCGACATGCTGCAACAAAGGGGAAACAAGTGTAAGGAAGAGGGAGCAGATATACTCCCTCTTCTACCCATTTATTTTCTATTGTAAGTCCATGGTCGTGGAAACTCATCATTTTTTTATTACTATCCATGAACTCTTTCCTAATACAATTTTTTTATTGTGTTTTACATAGGTCTTTTACATATGCCTCGAAAATAGTTTCATTCCTTTTGAAACTTGTTTCTTTGACTATAATATAGGTATTTTTATTCATTTTTAGTATGTACTAGTATGAATAAAACACACAATTCATATATTTACACTGAGAGTAGCGAGGTTCTTGTTATATTTTTATCATTTAAGCTAGCATTATCTTAGGATCTTTAACTGAAAGAATAATAAGCAAAACAATCAAACATAAGAGACAATGAACATGAAGTTTTTCCTCGGGGAAACCATAAACGAGAAAACCTTGCAACTTCCTCAGAGATAGAATCAGCACCAAAAGCAAAACCCCAAAAATAGTAATATGATCTCCTGACAATAGTAGTCTCTCTCTCTCTTGTCCCAACAACTTATTCTCTCTTAGTTATGCACTACAACGGATTGAGAGTGAATGTATGATAAATAGAGAAGCTCCTAGTCTATTTATACTAATTCCTAACTTGACAATAACTCACTAGGGCCGAATTATCTAGGAGAGTCTAATAACCCTAGGGTCGCACAACTGCGGGGACTTTAACCCTTGATCAATAGGAGGGTTACCCACAATGACTTTACATGACTTGTTTCCGTTATTGAATCTCCCGATAGGAACATTGGGGCATGACATGACTCAAGTAATTTACAGACACTTCCCGAAATAAACATCAGGGTACAATATAGAAGATATACAAGTTAATACGCTCCGAAGTTACAAATACATCAACACTCCCTCTTAACTAGGAAGGTATTCTATCGACACAATTTATCAACACAAGTTGTCTTCTCTTTATCATTTGGAACATCATCAAGTTCTCTTCATATTCATCTTCAAGTCATCTTCATCTGGATCTGGAACATCACTGCTGGATCATCATTGCTGGATCATCACTCGATCTAGATCATCTTTGGGTCATCATCACTGGTGATATCTCTTGATTCTTTTCGTCACAGGAAGTTCTACAGAGCTAGCCCTTTTTCATGCTGGTTGTAGGCCTATCCTTCATGTAGGTATTTATCATATTCATTACTTATATCTGACCATGGAATGAACCATGTCAAAAAGGCCCACCCAACACTTACATCTAACCATGGGAGAAACATATCCAAGAACCATGTCAGAAAGGCATGCCTAGCACTCATATCTAACCATGGGAGGAACACATCCAAAACCCATGTCAGAAAGGCCCAACACTCATATCTGACCTCATCTTGTCAGAAATGCTATGCACTTACATCTGACCATGTGTAAAGACATCGCGCCAGGATGTCTCTGCACATACATCTGAACATGTGTAAACACATCGCACCGAAATGGATCTACACTTACATCTGACCATGTGTAAACACATTGCGCCAGAATGGCTCTCAATCCTAGAGTGAGTATTCTTTGTAACTAACCAGGTACATCCATTCTCCCAGAGAATGGAATTCATCACTTATATCTGATCATGTGGGAACACATCCCATAGTCACCTCAGAATGGCTCAACACTCACATCTGCCATGAAAGGAACCAATCCTCTCACCATGACAGAATGGATAAGTTCTTACATCTGACCATGGAAGAAACCAATCCTCTCACCATATCAGAATGGTGCACAGACTCATCAATTCCCCTTGGAGGGAACCTCGATCTGGAGAACACCAAGTTTCTCCCTGAAGTAGTCAAACTTCACTCTGGCAAATGGCTTAGTCAACACATCAGCTATCTGTTCATCCATCGCAACATACTGGAGCTTCACTGCTTCTCTCCACACCATATTCCTGATATAGTGATATTTGATATCAATATGCTTCGACTTGTCATGGAACACTGGGTCCTTAGAAAAATTCACACAACTCTGGTTGTCACAATATATAGAAGTAGTATCCAACTGGAGATGAAATAAATTAGACAGTAGCTTCCTCAGCCATACTGCCTCCCAAATAGCCGAACAAGCTGTAATATACTCTGATTTGGTTGTACTTAGTGCCATAGAGGATTGCTTCCTTCTAAACTAGGATATCACACCTGATCCCATACTGAAACAACATCCTGAAGTGCTCTTTCTATCAATGACACTTCCTACCCAATCTGAATCAACATAACCTTCTAGGTTAATCTTTTGATTCGCCTCATACTTGACATTACAGCTGATTTTACCACACATGGTAGATCACACATTTATGGCCTTCCCTATCCCTCTGCAAATTCTTTGGATCCCATGGACTATTTTTGTACCTTTGATGTTTCCAATATCATCCCTAAAAATACTTGTTATTTGTCATATGTGACTTTTAAACCCATTCTTGTGTATATACGCGGATATGATCCTTAAACCCGAGTACATCGGGATGTGTGCAAAAGGCCAAATATTTTTGGAGTTTTCCTTGATATAGATCCGATTCAGTTGTCTCTTGGCCTTCCATATGCCTTGAGATCGCTCAGATTTGACCTTCCATTACCCCATTGAAGCACTATATAAGGAACCCTTTGGATACAATGAAAGGAGAGGAATTAAAGAGCAAGAAAACTATAGTCCATTGTTTCCATAGCTTTCTTATACTTGAGTTTTCATCCCATTGTCCCTTGGAGGACTTGGTGTTCTTCCCAAGCTTTCCTTTGCTTGTGAAATTGCTATCAAGAGATGGAGGATTGATGTGGTGGTGGACCAGGTGGAGGACTTAGTTTATTCGATTCGCAAACATGCTGACAGAGGTTGTCATTCTTGTAATCTCTGATTTATATTAATAGAAATAACTTTTCCTATCTAGTGATGTGCATTTAAATGAATATTGAATCCATGGATGCTTTTAATTTCTTATACATTATTGATTATATATTCTAGAGTAGGTCTAACACCATTATATAGCATGCTTGTCTTGTTTGTTTATTGTTGAGAGATAAAATTGTTAACACAAGCGGGATTGGAAAAGCTCAACGGGGATCTACATCAATCATATAGAATAAGGTATCTTTTGAGATCCTTTAGTGTTAGATGTTTTATTTATCTTGCATATTGGGAAGGGATTGATTTCTACGGTTACTCTATCTGTTGTGGTACCCAAAACCATAGGAATTTTCTACGTAACAGAATTGGCGACTTCGCTAGGGAGTTCCTAGTCATTTCCTTTGGGGTTTTTTTCGGCATTCAATGTTCTTGAATTGATCTAATTTGTCTGTTTTCGATTCGTGTATGGGGGCATGTTTTCCTAGTAGTGTCTGATAGGAGTAAATTTTGTCTCAACTTGTCTATTTTCCTTCTTTTTTATCTCTTTTTATTCCTATACACGGGGTTTTCCTTAACAGTCACATGTACATGTGGGTTTTCCTGGAATATCTGCGTATATATGCGTATTTTCTGCAAATAATTGCGTATGACATGAGTTTTTCCTTTTTTGGGAAGATTAAGTGTTGCTAGGTGAGTTTGGATGATTACTGAGTCTTCTTGGATGCTTCTAGAGTCTATATACACCTCTATCTATGACCAGAGACGCTTTTTAGTTAAAATTTTTGAAAATGTTCTTGTCATTTCATTTTCTATTTTTTGTTTTGGGATTAGTGCATTAGGTATCTTTTAACTTGGTGCTTTCCTTAGGTGCTGTCTGATAGTGCCTACAGATTCTGAGGGTTGTAGAGTCATACTTTTTCTTTTTATCTCATTTAATTCAAAAAATACAAAAACATTTGTTTTTTCCATCATTATGCATTGTTTGCATTTTGCATTTTGCATGGTACTTGCATTAGCTTTTCTTGGAGAGTACTAGTCAGATTTTCACATAGGAATTATTGCATATTCATTTGAAGGAAAATTTTTCACTTCACGCAGTAGCATACCCCATTTTTCATTTGACACAGTGCATTTGCATTGATTGTTAGGTGTGCATTTTACTTCTTGTTGCGTCATAAAATCATTAGTTGGACGACCATTTTCCCTTTTGAGTAATAAGCCAATTAAAATCAATGCATAATAAAATGAATTAGACTCTTTTCTTTTATAGGGTGAACCAACAAGATTAGGTTTTAGGGTCTTGGAATAGTTCATTGTGAGTAAATTCTCCAAGACCACTAAACGAAACATTTGTGTCTGTCTAGGTGAGAGTGTGAAATTCCTTTATATAATTAGTGTTTCTCAGGATCCTCCTCTTACAACGGAGTTAAGCATGAGGCAATGTGAGCGGTTATTGGTTGGGATCACCCCTGGTCATAATTGAGTAGCACCAGAGATATTTCCACGATTGTATTCATATCTAGGGGCTCTTTCGAGAGTTTCAGGCTTTGCTACCCTGCCCATATTGTCAATCCCACCTGTGACTATTTGCCTGAGCATTGATTATATTGAGGTGACCTTAGTTTCTTTACCTAGGTTATTGAGGGGGTAGTTTGCAAAGGTTATTCTATACGTGTCCTGTCTAGGTATGGGTCAGACAGCACAGTCGCTATATGCATTGAAGCTAAGGGCCACTATAATTGGTTACGAACCTCCGCTTGTTGTGTATGGGAGTCTCAATCCTTTCCTAGGTGAGACATGCCTGCTTCATTCAGGATCTCACATATCCTACCCTTGGTTTCTTGCGATTTGGCTTTGCATTTTATAGGTGTATGCTCTATGCATGCTAGTTTTCCTAGGGTTTGTGTAATTATATCGATTCTTTTCATTTTTTGAGTCATTGTGGATTCAGGCATGACACTTCTCCATTCTTGTCATTTAGAAGGACTTCTGCCTTCAACATCTCCTCCTCCTTTGGGACAGAGAAAAAAATAGTCTGGGAGAAATACTTCTAACTTTGATTCACACACGATGGGAGATCACAACGATGAGATTCATGAGATGTCCTGTCCACCTCATGAGGTTGGGGATGAGGACCCTACTATTGTATCTGATCCTTCACTGGAAATACCTTCACATTTTGGTTATGATCCCTCATTCATAGGTCACCGGTATTGGTTTCCAGGAGATGAGACTCACTATGAACCGACAAGCACTAGTAATGTTCGTTATGGCATGTCTGATATCCCTACACCTGATCCAACACATCATGTTGAGTCAGATGTTGAGACTAGCACTACGCCTGGGAGCACTAGTCATATTAAACCTTCCATCCCGATGGTGGAAGCAACATCGCATGTCCATCCATGACCTATTGTTAGTAATCAGATGCAGATACCAGAACCGAAACGAGTAACCATAGGGAACACTACTTACATCCCTTCACGTGTCCCTTCATCCTAGAACCCTACTCCTTCGAATTCATTTTTTATGAAGCTTCCTCCCCCTCATTCATGTGTTCCTTTGGGTCAGAATATTCCTACTATCCTTTTTTGTACTGTGACTGCTCACACGGCAGTCTCTCAGAGTCAAGTACCTCCTATTGTGTCGGGAGGTCATATACCTATTTCTGGATCATCTCATGGTCCATCGCAAGGAGCTCCCCATATCCCTAACTATAGAAATTCTCATGCGACACCTTATGGAGCTTCTCATGGACAGTCTTATGGACCACAATATGGACATAACTATCAAACCTATGGGTGTGGGTATCAACAACCTACTTACTCTTCCAATTATGGCTTTGTAGCACCACATAATCAAGGTACACCACATCACAATGCTTCCACGTAGCCCTGTACAAGTCAAATTAGAGGGGGTTATTATGGCCAAGGCCATGGTATTTATACAAATCAGCCTTACATGAACCAAAAATATCAGGGAGTGTGGAATAGACCGGATCAACCTAGGCTCCCTTTCCTAGAAACATTGAACATACCTGATGTTACAGCTGATTTTACCACACATGGTGGATCACACATTTATGGCCTTCCCTGTCCCTCTGCAGACTCTTTGGAACCCATGGACCATTCTTGTACCTTTGATGTTTCCAATATCATCCATAAAAACATGCATTATTTTCCATGCGTGACTTTTAAACCTATTCTCGCGTATATACGCGGATATGACCCTGAAACCCACGTACATCCTGATGTGTGCAAAAGGACAAATAGTTTTGGATTTTTCCTTGATGTGGATCCAAGTCACTTGTCTCTTGGCCTTCCGTATGCCTTGAGATCACTCGGATTTGACCTTCCATTACCCCATTGAAGCACTATATAAGGAACCCTTTGGATACATTGAAAGGGGAGGAATTGAAGAGAAAGAAAACTATAGTCCATTGTTGCTGGAGCTTATACTTGAGTCTGCATCCCTTTGTCCCTTAGAGAACTTTGTGTTCTTCCCAAGATTGCCTTTGCTTGTGATCTTGCTATCGAGAGATGGAATATTGAAGTGGTGGAGGCCCAGGTGGAGGAATCAGTTTCTCCGGTTCGTAAACGTGCCGACAGAGGTTGTCACTATTGTAATCTCTGATTTATATTAATAGAAATATCTTTTCCCATCGAATAATGTGTATTTAAATGAATATTGAATCGATGGATTCTTTTAAATCCTTATATGTTATTGATTATATATGCTAGAGTAGGTATAACACCATTATATAGCATGATTGTCTTGTTTTCTGAATGTTGAGAGAGAAAATTGCTAATACAAGCAAGATTGGAAATTGCTAATATTAACCATCCAGAATAAGGTATGTTTCAAGATCCTTTAGTGTTAGATATTATATTTCTCTTGCATATGGGAAGGGATTGATTTCTGTGGTTACTCTATTTGTTGTGGTACCCCAAGCCATATAAATTTTTCTCTGTAACATAATTGGCGACTCCGCTGGGGAGTTCCTAGTCATTTCCTTTGGGGGTTTTTTTGGCATTCAATGTTCTTGAATCGCTTTGATTTCTGTATTTCTAAGTCGGGTCTGGGGGCATTTTTTCCTAGTAGTGTATACTAGGAGTAAATTTTGTCTTAGCTTGTTTGTTTACCTTCTTTTTTATCTCTTTTTATTCCTATGCGCAATTTTTGTCTTCATAGTCGCGTGTACACGCAGTGTTTACTAGAATATCCACGTATATACGTGGGTTTTATGCACACAGTTGCGTATGCCCGAATTTTATGCGCAATTTTTGTCTTCATAGTCGCGTGTACACGCAGTGTTTACTAGAATATCCACGTATATACGTGGGTTTTATGCACACAGTTGCGTATGCCCGAATTTTTTCCTTTTGGGGGAAGACTAAGTGTTGCTGGGTGAGTTTGGATGATTGTTGAGTCTTCTTAGATGCTTCTGGAGTCTGTATACAGCTCTGTTTCTGACCAGAGATGCTTTTTAGTTTGAATTTTTTGAGAATGTTCTTGTCATTTCATTTTCTATTTTTTGTTTTGGGATTAGTGCATTAGGTCTCTTTTACCTTAGTGCTTTGCTTGGGTGTTGTCTAATAGTTCTTGTAGATTCTGGGGGTTATAGAGTCATACTTTTGTTTTATTATCTCATTTTAATTCAAAAAATACAAAAAACATTTGCTTTTTGCATCATTATGCATTGTTGCATTTTGCATAGTACTTGCATTAGGTTTACTTAGAGAAGTATTAGTCATATTTTCATTTAGGAATGATTGCATATTCATTTGAAGGAAAATTTTGCACTTCACGTAGTAGCATACCCCACTTTTCATTCGACACAGTGCATTTTCATTGATTGTTAGGTGCGCATTTTACTTCTTGTTGTGTCATAACATCATTAGTTGCACGACCATTTTCCCTTTTGAGTAATAAGCCAATCAAAATCAACGCATAATAAAATGAATTACAGAATTTTATTTTATAGGATGCACCAACAAGATTAGGTTTTAGGGTCTTGGAATAGTTCATTGTGAGTAAATTCTCCAAGACCACTAAACAAAACATTTACGTGTCTGTCCAGGTGAGAGTGTGAAATTCCTTTATATAATTAGTGTTTCTCAGGATCCTCCTCTTAAAAAGGAGTTAAGAACGAGGTAATGTGAGAGGTTATTGATTGGGATGACCCATGGTCATAACTGAGTAGCACCGGAGATATTTCAAGGATTGTATTCATATCTGGGGGCTCTTTCAAGAGTTTCAGGCTTTTCTACCCTAGCCATATGGTCAATCCTGCCTGCGACTATCCACCTGAGCATTGATTATATTGTGGTGACCTTAGTTTCCTTACCTAGGTTATTAGGGGGGTACTTTGTAGAGGTTATTCTGCATGTGTCCTGGCTATGTAGGGGTCGGATAGCATAATCGCTATATGCATTGAAGCTGAGGGCCACTATAATTGGTTACAAACCTCTGCTTATTGTGTAGGTCTCAAGCCTCTCCTAGGTGAGACATACCCGCTTCCTTTAGGAGCTCACATATCCTACCCTTGTTTTCTTGTGATTTGGATTTACATTTTATAGGTGTATGCTCTGTGCACGCTAGTTTTCATAGGGTTTACGTAATTATATCGAGTCTTTTTTATTTTTTGATTCATTCTGGATTCAGGTGCGACACTTCACTATTCTCATCTTTTAGTAGGAGTTCCGCCTTCCATGTCTCCTCCTCCTTTGGGAGAGAGAAACAAACAGTCCGGGTGGACTACTTCTTACACTGATTTAGACACGATGAGAGATCAGGAGGATGAGATTCCTTAGATTTATTCTCCACCTCACTAGGTTGGGGATGCAGATTCTACTCTTGTATATGATACTTCACTGGAAATACCTTCACATTCTAGTTATGATCCCTCATTCACAGGTCATCGGTATTCCTTTCCAGGCGATCAGACTCATCATGAACCCACAATCACTAGTCATGTTTGTTATGGAATGCCTGATATCCCTGCACATGATTCGACACATCATGCCGAGTCCGAAGTTGAACCTAGAACTACACCTAGGGGCACTCATATTTCTTTCCATGTAGAGAGATTTGGGAGCACTAGTGACATTGCACCTTCCATCCCAGTGGTTGAAGCTTCCTCACATGTCCATCTTAGACCTAGTGTTAATAGTCATATGCAGATACTAGAACCAAGATAAGTGACCATAGGGAACACCACTTACATCCCTTCACATGTCCCTTTGTTCTTAAACCCTACTCCTTCAAATGCATTTTTGACAACTCTTCCTCACCCTCATTCATGTGGTCCTTCGGGATAGAATATCACTACTATCCATGTTCAAACTGCGACTGCTCGCACGGTAGTATCTCAGAGTCAAGTACCTCTTGTTGTCTTGGGAGGTCATATTCCCATTTCTGGATCGTCTCATGGTCCATTGCAAGGAGTTCCCCATATCCCTATCTATGGAGCTTCTCATGGGACACCCCATGGGACACCTTATGGAGCTTCTCATGGATAGTCTTATGGACCACAGTATGGATAGAACTATCAACCATATGGGTACGAGTATCAAAAACCTTCTTACTCTTCCAATTATGGATTTGGAGCATCGCATAGTCAAGGTACACCACATCATAATGCTTCCATTCAACCCTACATGGGTCAAATGGGAGGAGGATATTATGGCCAAGGCCATGGTATTTATAGCAATCAGCCTTAAATGATACAGAACTATCAAGGAGCGTGGCATAGACTGTCTCAACCTAGGATCCCTTTCCTCACAATGTTGAACTTACCTGACTTATCGAGACTTATGAACGATCTGATATCTCATGACCTGTCCTAGCTGACAGTCCCTAACAAGATTCCTTTGGACATTCCCAAGTTCGAGGGAAAAGCCCGAGAATATCCTAGTGAACATGTCACTAATTTTCACCTTTGGTGCTCTTCCAATTCTAGCATGACGACTCAATCCATTTAAGGCTATTTCAATGCACCCTCACCGGGCCTACAATGAAATGGTATATAGAGTTACCAAGGGGGGTATTCATGTTATTCGATGACCTTTCCATGAATTTCCTCAATCACTTTCAGCTACACATTCGTTACGACGTTGTTATAGAACTCTTGTTGACATTTCAACAAGACAAAGCCACACATATCTTGGATCATATTCAAGAGTGCAATAGAAATAAGAGGTTGATTAAAGCCTTTATACGACTAGAATTTCCTTAATTGGTTCATCAATTCATTTTTACCTTACATCGCGAAAGATGTTTCTACATCTGGAGTCCAAAATGAGGAACATGCAATATTTAGGGGATAAGAGTTGGATTTGATCTACGCTCAATATGGACTTTTGTATGAGACTATACCTAACGCTCCGCGTTCTAGTTTCTATCACAAGATCAATCCTAGACCACATGCCAATGGAATAGTGGGTTGTACAAGTGCCAAACCTATGGATTTGATTGTGAAACAAGTGAGCCAATTGTCTATTAATCAATCTGCTTCGGGACAAGCTACAGCTTCGTCTCAACCCACCCAAACGGTGAATTTAATTTCCATGCAATTGTCAGACTAGAAGGGAAACCATCAGCCATGAAGGAATAAGAAAAAGGGTAAAAATAATCATAAGGGTGGGAACAAGAATGAAAATGCTAATTTTAATGAGAAGAATTCCCGCAATGCTGGGGGGGATAAGCAGTCTAAACATAATTTAAATTTTGCTTGTAAATTGTGTAAGGAGGACCACCTCACTCACTTGTTCCCTAATATGGAAGATGCCTCGAGATTTATAGCACAGGGCCTAGCTGTGCTAACTAATCCTTTACCCCATAATCAAAATATGAACTCAAGGATCAACGATCCTCATTGTGCATCGGGTGGAGATCAAAATACACCGAAAGCCAATACTGGTCATGGTTGCATCAACATGGTATGTGCTACTAAGGTTGTGACTCATGCAAAATATTATGGTTCGTCACAACCAGACCTTGGAAAAAAACCTGCTCCACCTGAGAGCCCTTTGTGTATTGAAAAGCCTATGGATAAACTCGAAATTACACCTCGCATTCCTAAGGGATTCCTAAATCATTCGGGGCACAATCTTGATTCTTGAGCTGCCCAGAACTATTTAGTTGTCGAGGATTTGGGCCAAAATCCTTGTGCGACGTCTGCGCTTGAAGTACTTTAGAGTTGTCCTCCGCAAAGGAAAGCCTTGGTTTCTGCTCTTGGGGTTAATGATGATAACTCTTATTCCATTATAAAATTTGAAACCATGGGACTACAGCCTCACTTGCCTTACTACGTGTCTCTTTTGATTCATGTAGAGTGTCTTAATATGACCATCAAACACACTGTGATTGATGAAGGTGTTGCTGCTTCCGTGATGTCTTTGTCATGTTGGAAGGGTTTGGGTTCTCCTGAGTTGTCTCAATCCGCTACCATGTTGACTACCTTTGATGGTACATCATTTTGGCCACATGGGATTCTTCCTTCTCTTAAGGTCCAATTGGGAGGGAAGAACATCGCGATCAAGGTCGAGGTGGTTAATGCACCCATTGACTACAATGTTTTGTTGGGACGGAATTGGATGTCTAGTATGCAAGGCATACCCTCTTATCTCTTTCGAGTAGTATGCTTTCCATTTAATGGGAATATCATTACAATTGATCAGACATCATTCCATAATCTGAGTGTTAGTGCATCATCAGGAGCTTCTATCCTGATTATCGATCATTCTCAGCCGACAACTAGGAGTGTCGGTGTGGGTATGTATCCATCTCTTATGTGGACCTTTATCTATCCTGCACCCATTCTTATGATCGGATCTAGTTTTGGTGGTGATTCATCTTCATTGAATTTGGTGTCCTTTCGCACTACCCATATGGAAGATCCTTCGATTCTTCCTTTACCGAGTCCTTCGAATGGACCCATGGAAACATATGTGCGATTGCCTGTAGCGATGATAACATATCAAGATGTTGGCAAGCAACACCCTCCGGAGCAATTTGAACATAAGAAATTCCAAATGTGCCATTTGAAATAAATATTATGAATGATATTTGATATCATAACCTGAATCAATGCTCATCTATAGATATTTTAGGAGTTCCCTCAGAATATTTGATTGTGAAGGCACTCCCAATAGAAGCTGAATCGATCGTTTGATTTAGAGAGATCACCATCAGTTTATGTCGAATTTGAATCTCTTGGTTTTAACGTCTCATTTCTTATGATCATCCAGAAAATTATAATCCCGAAGGTTATTAGTTCCTAGTTTCACACCATTTATCACTCATGCATATTCGAGGCCAAATGAATTTATTATATCCGTGATTTTTTCCTATTAATCCAAGCAAGTGATTACATGTTATGATACTTGTTTCTTTTCAATTCCTATAGGATATCTAACAAATCTTTTTTCACTTTTAAATTATTTATCTCATCATGTTAGTCATAAGGTTAAAAAGTGTATGTAATATAATTTTTGTAAGCCATACATTATTATACACTTATCCTTATGATGAATTTTGTATTTTCGAAGTGAGTCAGTATTAAAGTATATCATAAAAGGTTAAGATATTTTTTAGAGTTTTGATATAGGTTTGGTTACTTTATCAATTGTTTCCTTGTCATTATAATATCAACCTTGATCCTAAGTACATCCATTACAATATTACTTTAGTAACATTATTATTGTGATATTTGATGAATGAAGGATTAGGGCATTGTAACCATTCAATCATGTTTTGAAACGATGAGTTTTATAGGCTATCACAACATTATGAAAATGTCAATCAGCACTGAGCTTATGATTGAAATTAGGTTTTTTGATACCCGTGTTACTTGAAGGTTCACCACCTGTCGATTTTCCATCATGCAAACATCATACTTAAGCAGTCTCTTGCTCGTTTTTCGGCAGATCATTATGGTGTGGTAAATGTTTCTAAACCTCATTAACCTGTCAACTCGCAAGTATGTTCACATTGCAGGGAAATTCACAGTGCTTTGATAAAATAGGGCATTTTGGAGTGTTATTTGAAATGTTTGGACTATGGATCAATCGACTGTGTGTTTCAGTCTGGTTTTGGAAAACCCTAACAGTTTGTGTAATCGCTACCATAGCTCTGGTGTCAAGGTTTGAACTTATAGGAAATGAGTATTTGGACACAGCCGCTAAGTATTGTGAGGTGATTCTTAGGGTTGGATGGCTAAAGTTTTTACAAAATTTCTCTGGGTTCAACGTAGTAACTTCCAAGATGTTTGCAACATCGTTTGATGGGGTTAATGCACAGGTTGGGGATATTGAATTAAGGCTAATTGAAGAGTTTATTTCTCAGGCCATTGGGTTACCCCAGACAGGTGAATGATGGTACAAAGGAAAGCATGTAAAAAATTGATGATTGGAAGGAGTTTCTTACTACAGCTCACCGGAAAATGAAATACAAATCCGGTTTCCCCCTTAGGTTGCTCATGAAAAAATGGCGTTCTTTGCTCGAGCTGATCATCAGGTACATTACCTATGAGGGTAGGCTCTCTCAAACCCAATTCTATCACCTCGAACTGTTAATGATATTTAAGGGACACCCTGTGAATATGCCTTACTATTTCTTTAATAGCCTGCATAAGATGGCCTGCACCTATCAAATGAACGTAGGGGATAAGGAGAGAAGTATGTTTCATCATGGATTAATTAAAATTCTCATGTCCTATCGGTTAAGAGAATTAGGAGATGCCTGTGAATCTTTCCTCATGCGTAATGGGTTTGGTGAGAATTAAGAATTGCCCAAATAGAGGCCTAGAATTAGACATAGGCGTATAAAAGATGAAGAAGCCGAGCCGAAGTTAGAAGACTTTGGTTCTCAAGGTAATATGGACAATGAAGCGTCTAGACCTAGTCAAATCTAGAGTGTCAGTGATTTTAAAGTTGAGACTGAGACAAACCTTGAGGTTCCTATTGATAATCCTCAAACTCGAGCGAGAAAACCGGAAATCACAATACCCTATCATAATGATATTTTTCCTTGTTCACAGGCTAATATTAGTCAAAAACCAGCTAAAGACCAAATTAGTAGAATTTTGAGTAATCAGGCTATTCATAGGACAACTCGTAGTATGACATCTGCCCTTTTTCCAGAAGAGACCCAAGCATTGGTGATACCCCTATTATTGAAGTAAGTGACTCCTCTGAACCTCGTCACATTCCAGTCCCCATTGGCCCAACCTTTATGGATTTGAAATATGTGTCTACCTTTGGAAATGATGTTGCTGACAGTCAACAAATGAATTGTGAATGTGATATGGATCGAGAAATTGATCAGAGTCCTAATAGAGTCAAAGAGGACAGGGGAGGGTTGAATGTAGGATCAGAGAAACAAATTAATAAAAATCCTTATGCTTAGGTTATCTCATCACTAGAAACTGACTTGAAGGAGGCTGAAGTTATCAAGACATCTGCTATGGATGAAGTTGCAGGTCTAAAAACTGATTTAGCTTCTTGGATTGAGAAATGGAGTCTTTTGAGGGAAAATAATCTAATTATAAAACTTAGATTAAAAAAATTCTATTGAGGAATCGAAGGTTGATAAAACAGAATAGGATCACTGAATTCAGGGCTGTTAGATCTAAAGCTAAGCTAGATGAGGCAAGGATAAATGGATCAATTAGACTTGCTGTTGAATCAGCTTTTAAAATATGACAGTTTTCTTTTTTGTAATAAATTCCAATTTTGGTCTTATGGTTTTAAATCTTCAATCATGTATGTAGATGATTCCAAAATTTGTCTCTACAGGTCAGTAATATCTTGGTATTTGTCGTTTTTTATTCTTAGTGTAAAGTTTTATTATTCAATGAGGATATCTACATAATTGAAATTCTGTAGAAATCCTATACATTTCTATGTGATTATTATTTGCACTTTCCTAACAAATTTTGTTTGAAATTGTTAGGTATTAATGACTTCGTGACATGGAGTTAGATGCTATGCTGTTTTTGTGGTTTCAACTGAAGGTCGTTTCGAAGATGCAACTGAGTACTGGTTTTGTTGTTCCTGCACTCCTGTTCCTTAACATTATCAGTATGGGTTATCAAATATAGGGATGATATCTTCTAGGGATAATGACACTATATTTATCCAGTAAGTTACCTATTTCTTTGCACGTTATTCTCTCCTGGCGGTTATACAACGACATTCCTATGATCTTGGTCTTTTCGTTGTCCTATATTTGGATAAAACCCATGTATCATCATGAAAATAGGAGCATTAGTTAATTAGTTCTTATTTTAGTTCCCTTTATAAACAAGTTTCAAACATGAGTAAAAAGTTCAATTCCTAAGACTTGTGGAGAATGGATATTTGACAATTTTATATTACATTTTGCCGTGCTTATGTTTTTGGAACTTATTCTGAAGATTACTGGATGCTACAGAATACTTAATACCTTAGCTAAGTCTTTTAGTTATTTTATACTGTGCTAATGATGTTTCTCCTTTGTTAAATTTTGTTTTCATATATATATATATATTGTCATATTGTATGTGAAACCATTCTTTCATGGATCTCGAATGATTACATCATCTCGAAATGTGAATGATTTGTTGTTATGTTGGAAGTGAGTGAGTTTATTCATGATTTTTCGATTGATCATGAAACTGTGTTACATGAATTATTAACTGTGTAAGCTGACCTTGTTCTATATTCATGTTAATATACGATTGTATTGGTCATATTTGAATATTATGTTAGATTTATATTGATAACATGTTTTATTTTATATTTAAATTATCTTGTAATGATATATTATCTTATTGTGAGTTGATTTAGTTTTAGTTCTGTTAATTGTAGACTTCTCTAACAATGCAGAATTGTAGACCACCTTATACATTGAGACCTGTTGTTAAGTCCAAATTTCATGCTCTCAGCTGAGATAGTTAGCTTGCATTTAGGTCATTGTAGGATAGAATTAGGAGCTACTATTTTTAGTACTTAGTTTGAGTTAGTCATTAGCATTAGTCAGTATTTAGGTTGAATCTTTATGATTTGTTAGAAGATTTGGTAAAGTAAACCTTGCCACATAGACCTAAGGAGACTCTCTATTTTTGAGAGCACATTATATAGGAAGCAAGGCCTTGATCCCGTGAGAGACAGTCACTCCAAACATATACAAGATTGCAGTAAGTCAAGTGTGTGGGCTATCTTTTCGTTGTTGTCCTAGGTCAGTATTTTCGGCTAACACAAGCGAATCTTGATTGTGTTACAGAGCCTAGTCCTTCCTCTTTGCGAACGGAGGAGGAGGACCCGTATGTGCTTCCTGCATGGGTAGTTGAGTCTTCTCACGCACATGATTTCCTTGACGATGTTTTTCCATCATATGAAGCAATTATTGAGGCCATATCTGGGGTCGATCCACCTTGGGAAGTGTTACATCATAGATCATATTTTCTTCCTGAGCTTAACCGTATGGAGTGTGAGGAATTTAGGGAGATTCTAAGTGAGAAGATTGGTAGTCTCGTGGTTCCATTGAGCTCTCCTGGTCAGATGGATAATGGGAACATGGAGAATTTATCACCTACTATTCCTATCAATATTTCTTGCGATCCTGGAAAAGTTGAGAATTTCTACATTGGGGCGGATTGTTCCCCTGATGAAATCAAGGATTATACCAAGCAATTCAAAGAATTTCATGACATCTTTGATTGGTCATATGAAGAAATGCCAGGTATCAACCCTCGTACTATCGAACATGATATTAAGACCTATCTAAATGTGAATCCCGTTCGATAATGTTTGTGTGCGGTGAATCTTAGAAAAGCACCCGCTATTAAGGTTGAGAAACAGAAGCTGTTAAAATCCGGTTTTATTTATCTGTTCCCTTGACGGAGTGGGTTTCAAATCCCATTCCAGTTGATAAGAAGCAGGGAGCTATCCGTATATGCACTGATTTCCATGATTTAAATCGTGCTTGTCCTAAGGATAATTTTCCCACACTATTTATTGATCAAATTTTGGATGAGTGTGCGGGAAGCGAGGTATTCTCCTTCATGGATGGTTTTTTTGGATCTAATCAGACTCAGATCAAAACCAAGGATCAACATAAAACTGCATTTATTTTTCCATGGGGTACGTTTGCATATTGGTCTTAAAAATGTCGGGGCCTGATCCAGAGGATTATTCATCTTTAATTTACACTGATCCAATATGGTACAATAGTTATTAATCTATGGTTCAAAGAACATAAGACATGTATGTTCCACACATATGCTAAACATAGTGGTGACTTATCACTTGCTGTGACAGACTTAGCTACGACAGACTTATCACTTGCTGCGACAGACTTATCACTTGCTGTGACAGATTTATCACTTGCTGTGATAGACTTAGCTACGATAGACTTATCACTTGCTATGACAGACTTTGCTGCGACAGAATTATCACTTGCTGTGACAGAATTAGCTGCAACATACTTATCGCACTTACTGCGACATCGAAAATTTAGTGGTGACATCAAACAGTTACATTACGTGTGACACTATGGTATTGTGCAACATATGTGCGTAACGGTCATTGCAACGTGTTGTGAGTCAACATGTGCGTGGAGTTAGTTGCAACGTTTTGGGGATATGGAACATCGTGGTAACATAATGCTTGTACAGTGACTTGGCCAAATTGCATGGTTCAGTTTTAGCATATGATTGTAACATTGATAAAGAAGAGAACAACTGTGGTCCGTTATGGCTCCTCTCGCTAAGTGCTTAAATAGAGGATGCTGGCCACTGTTGGAGGGAGAGAGACTCAGTTCGTTCAGAGCATAGTACATCATTTCTCTATTATGCGAAGCTCAGAGAGCTTGTTGTAAAGTGTTCGGATGCTGCTACTATGGAAGTCGACATTCTCTATCATACTTTGGCTTTCTTTGCCTTACGAAGGCTGATTGTAATTTCTAGAGAAAGGTCTTAAAGACTTTGTACAGCATTCTGTTTACAGTTGCTGAAGTTGTTTCCAGAACCATTTTGTACCATTTTTAAGAGATTAATTGGAGAGGGACCTGGAGACGTAGCCCAGTGAAGGGGGTGAACTCCATTATCAACTTTTGTTTTGTGACTATCTGATTCAGTGTTTCTTTTATATCTGTTTATCAGTTTTTTTTCCATCTATTTTCAGTATTTAATTTCTGTTAATGTTGTTCCATTAATTAACCTGCTGAACACATTCTTTTAACACAAACTTTTAATGCACACAAGTTGAGGTCCGACAGATCATGTTATGGTATCAGAGCTGGTTGACTGCTTGTGCAAGTTTTTGAATGCTTACCAGATCCAGGTTAAAGCGTGGTGAAGGAGAATTAGTTGAAGAAGATCCTGAGATTGGCTCAAGGAGAACATTCTCAAGAACCATGTATTCTCCACGAGGGGAAGAAGAAGGACATACAAAACGGGAAAAACCTATTATTTTTGAATCTGAGTTTTTAGAGGATTTTATGAGCATGAAATCCATGATGGAAATTCTACTCGATGAGCGAGCAGAAAGGAAGAAGAAAGAAGAAGGATTTTCATCCAAAGATGCATAAGTGAAGAAGGAAGAAAAGGGTAAAGGAGTAGGAGGTGATGGTGATCCTCTTGATACTACTCAAACTTTCTCTTCTTCTCATGCTTCTCATTCACATAATGCTAATGCAAATTCTAATATGCCTTATTTCAAATTGGATGTTAAGTTTGAGTTACCAATTTATAATGGAGATTTAGATGCTGAAAAGTTAGACAATTAGATCAAGCAGCTTGAAGTATATTGCAGGGTGCAGGGCATTAATGATGACCCTTCCAGGATTCAATTGGCCACTTTGAGAATGAGTGGAATGGCTCTTACTTGGTGGGAGAGCAAGATTCAGCAATATCTTCGAAAGAATGGTAAAATTATTTCAGTTTGGAATGAATTCATTGAAGTATTAAGGAAGCAATTTTATCCTTTAGGCCATATCCAACAATTAACCATGGGTTGGAAAATGTTTAGAAAAGCTAAAGGACAAAGCATTCAATATTATACTCATGAATTCAAGAAGAGGGCTATTGCATTGAATGTTGCATTACATACACAGGAAACTCTTCTTAAGTACATTGGTGGCATGCATTCTTATTTGAGACATACTTTGTTGATGTTTAACCCCAGTAATTTGGATGATGTATGTGTTCAAGCTACACATTTAGAAGCCATGGGTAAGCATGCTAATGATGCTTTTGTGAAAAAATCATTTAAATTTGACAACAAATCGAAAGGTCAAGATAAGGGGAAAAAGAAGATGGCTACTGTTAAGAAAGAGGGTGAAAAGCCTACATGTTCTCATTGTCAGAAGGGACATGATGTCTATAAGTGTTTGAAACTTCATCCGGAGTTAAGGCAAAAGAAGTTCGGAGGAAACAAGGATAAAGGAAAAGCAAAAGCTACTGTAGCAGTTATTCAAGACTTAGGATTCGACTCAGGTGATGAAACAAAGGTTACACCTGTCGGAATCCACGGTAAGAATAAAAGTATCTCACTTCCCATTGATGCAAAATAAAGTTCTAGTGCAAATACAAATCTTCCATCTACTTCTAAGCTAAGTGATAAAGATAGAAGTGCACTGTTTCATGTTTGTGTCATTGCAAATCACACAAAGATTGATACATTGTTTGATAGTGGTTCACAAGTAAATATGATATCAGAAGAAGTGGTTAAGAAATTGCATTTAGTTACTATGCCTCATGAAAAGCCCTATCCTCTAGGTTGGGTTACTAATGATACACTATTGCAAGTTACAAATAAATGTGTATTGAAGTTTGCCATTACTGAAAAGTTCATAGATGAGGTAGAACTATATGTAGTACCACTTGACATTTGTGGAATTGTACTTGGGAGTCCATATTTGTATGACCGCAAAGCAGTATTTTATAGAGAACATAACAAGTATCATCTTTTTAAAGATGGTGTAGAATATATTGTACGAGCACATAAGATAAAGACCAATCTAGCCATAGTCTCTGCAGGACAAATGAAGAGGTTGGTAAATGCTAGTAAGAATTTTGTGTTAATGATGGTTAAGGAGAAAGATGATGAGATCTATAAATATTTTGAAGGGTGTGACCCTGAGCATAAATCTGAACTAATTGAAATCATTTCTGAGTATGATGATTTGTTTCAAGATCTGAAAGGGTTACCACCAAAGAGGGAGATTCAGCATGAGATACATTTGCAGCAGGATGTGCCACTCCTGAACATAGCCATGTACCGGATTTATATAATGCAGAATGAGGTGATCAAGAAGCAGGTTCATGAGCTGATTGAGAAGGGGGTCATCTGGCCAAGAACTTCTCCTTGTGGCTCTCCTATAGTCTTGGTTCCAAATAAGGATGGGTCGTGGAGGATGTGTATTGACTACAGGGCCCTTAACAAAATCACCATTAAAAACATGTATCCTCTTCCTCGCATTGATGATTTTCTTGATCAGTTGAAGCATGCCATTTATTTTACAAAATTGGATCTACGTAGTGGGTATCATCAAATCCGTGTTGCTGAAAATGATGCCTGGAAAACAACATTTAAAATAAAATAGGGTTTGTATGAATGGCTTGTAATGCCTTTCGGGCTATGTAACACTCCTGCTACTTTCATGCGGGTCATGAATGATGTCTTTCGACCATTTATTGATGATTTTGTAATTATATATGTGGATGATATCCTAGTGTTTAGCAAAACCTGGGGGGAACACATTGTACATTTGAAGAAAGTTTTAGATGTACTGAGGAAGGAGAAGCTTTATGTAAAAATGCCTAAATGTGAATTTGCTAAAACTTCTTTAGTATATCTGGGCCATATTATTGGTGGAGGCCACCTGCGAGTGGACCCAGCTAAGGTTGTTGTCATTGTAAACTAGCCACAACCTAACACCGTTACTGAAATCATAAGTTTTCTGGGTGCGGTTCAGTATTGGAGGAAATTCATTTCTGGATTTTCTTCCATTGCTGCTCCATTACATGCGTTGACAAGTGTTAAAGAAATTTTCCAGTGGGAAGGCAACCATCATAGAGCCTTCGACACCTTGAAGGAAAATATTAACACAGCACCAGTTCTAACGTTGCTATATTTGCAGCAGCCATTTGAGATCGAAACCGATGCCAGCGGGTTTTCCATGGGAGCAGTTTTGATACAAGGAAGGAAGCCACTCTGTTACCATTCAGAGACATTCTCTACTGCGGTAAGTAACTATCCAACTTATGACAAAGAGTTGTATGCTTTGGTATAGAGTGTGAAGAAGTGGAAACATTATATCATGGGAAAAGAAACAGTCATACATACTGATCATCAACCACTTCAATATTTACAATCTCAAACTAAAGTACAACAAAGTAGGCATTTAAGATGGATGGGATTCTTACAATAGTTTCATCTCATAATTAAGTACAAAAAGGGAATTCATAACAAGGTAGCAGACATGTTATCAAGGCCACCTATGAATGCTTCAATCAGTCTTCAGAATAGTTCATTAACACATGAAAGTTATATTGAACAGTATGCAGAAGATAAAGATTTTAAGAAAGTATATGCATCATTAACCCATAGTAAACAGGAAGAGAACTATTTTGTGCATGATCAGCTCTTGTATCATCTCGGTAAACTCTGTATTCCAGAGAAAGAAAGAGTGCATGTGATCCGAGAGGCACATAGTTCATTGATTGCAGGACATTTTGGAGTAAGTAAAACATTGTCTGTATTGCATAATCATTATTATTGGCCTCAGATGCAAGAAACTGTAGCTAAATACATAAGAGGTTGTGTTATGTGTGCAACGAGTAAGCCTAGCAATAGGAAATTGGGTTTGTATACACCTCTTCTAGTTTCTTCTCGTCCTTGGGAAAGCATTTCTATGGACTTTGTAGGAGGACTACCTATGTCTAGAAAAGGGCATGATTATCTATATGTTGTTGTGGATAGATTCAACAAAATGTGTATCTTAATGCCATGTAACAAACAGATCACTGCTGAACATACAACTCATCTATTCTTTCAGAATGTTTGGGTACATTTTGGGCTACCCATGTCTATTGTATCTGATTGGGATTCCCGGTTCTTGGGAGAATTCTGGTCGAATTTATGGGAGCTTATGGACACTAAACTGAAGAAAAGTATAGCTTTTCATTCACAGACCGATTGGAAAACAGAGGTAGTAAACATGACAGTGGTTCAACTGCTCAGAGGATATTGTAGTAAGCATCCTAAACTCTAGGATGAGCAGTTGCAGTATATACAGCATGCCTACAATCATGCAGTTCATTCTTCCACGAAAAAATCTCCTTTTGAAACTTGTTTTGGTTATCTTCCAAAAACACCGATGGACTTCTCTTTTGGCAAAGATGTAGTGGATGGACATCATGATGTAGATAAAGAGCTAAGGTTCATTTAGAGAATCCAAGAAGTACAGAAAGAAGTTCAAGAATAGTTGGAGAAGATCCAGGAAAAGTACAAAGCCAGGCATGACAAGCATTGAGTTGATCATCAATTTTAGGTTGGTGACAGAGTTTGGTTACATATCACCAAAGAAAGGATGAAAGGTGAAGGTAAAAATCTTAAACCTATCTGGTATAGTCCTTTTGAGATCTTGGAAAAGATCGGTACTAATTATTTTCGCTTGAATTTACCTCCATACATGCAAATTTATTTAGTTGTCAATGTTAAGAATCTTAAATTGTATGAGCCTCCTATGATCATGGATGAGGAAATTATCATGTAGATTCCTTCAGTTGATGATATGGCACTTGAATATATGAATGAGTTGCAGGATGATGTTATTCTTTGTTAGAATATAATCCGTTAGGGATTATAATATTTTAAATAAATAAATAGGAATAGTTGGAAGCCGAAAAGGCTGGACGGAAGGTTAAACAAACCGTCACATGAATGTATAAATGAATGCTTAGCCATGAATAGAATAATCAATCGGGAGTTATACCTAACAAGTGGTATCAGAGCAGGTCTGTCTGCCATAACTCCTGCTGCATTTTTGCCCATTTCTGTCCATTGTCATTCTGCTTGCCAGTCCATTGCCAGACTGCTCCATCAGTCTGCCAATCGAGTCGCATGCATTGTCTGCTTCATAATTGAATTTGTGTGCTGCGATTTTGTAGAGGAAACCCTAATTCTTTCACGTTGTAAGTTTATGTTGCGCTGCAAAATATGGGTTGAGTATTCTTGCAGTAAGTTTATGCTGCAAAATATGCTGTAAGTTTATGCTGCGTGTTTGGTGCATTTTGGATATATGAGACTGAACCTGTGGAGCTGCCTACAAAATCAAGCAAGCCTGTATAATTCTGAATACTGAGACTGATACTGACTGATATTGACTGATATATTTTTTATTGAAGGATCCTGCAAATCACCTTGGCAGAGACTGTAGACCTGCAAGGTTATTGTTTTATCAAGTTTATTGTTGTAAACTAACAGTTGTAAAGATGCACTCTTTGGAATCTAGTATTGGTGCTGCCCTAGCTGGAAAAGACCAATCCAAAGACCCGTCCAAGGGAGATTGCGGCAAAGAGAGAGGACAAGGAAGAAGAAATTTCAGAGGCAGAGGGGGCAGAAGCAAAAGATCAGACTTGCAGTGCAAGCGTTGTGGAAAGACTGGGCACACATCAGATCAGTGTTGGGCTTCATGGGAGTCCATCAAAGACAAGCATAACCAGAAGACATATGACCAAGATGCTAGTAAATTTTCTGATTCTTGTATTGTTGCACATTGTAATCTTGGATTTAATGAAATGACTTCTCTTTCATCTTACAAAGATTGTTGGCTGCTTGATACTGGTGCAACATCACACATGACATTCAGAAAAGATTGTTTTGAAGAACTTAATGAATCAATAGATGGCATAGTTTACTTTGCAGATAAGTCAAGTATTAAACCAAAGGGAATGGGTACCATTCGATTGAAGATTCCTGGATTCCCTGATTTCTTGTTGAAGAACGTCCTCTATCTTCCTGAGTTGCAGAGAAGCCTGCTGTCCTTGGTGGAGATTCGACAGCAAGGCCATTCCATCCACATGTTTGATGGAATCGTTGAAATAAGAAAGTCCTCTGACAACCAAGTCATCATGACTGGATACGAAGATGGAAAGCTGCTGAAGCTCAAGGGTTCATCCGCAAGATTTCAGAACTATGCCTACCTCTCTCAGCATGGAGAAGGTAATATGTCATCTAGTTCATTGTGGCATGCAAGATTTGGTCATGTAAATTATAACAGTCTTCGTTTGTTGAGAAATAATGGTGTATTTGGCTTGCCCACCATTCCTAAAGAGAAGAATAAATGTGATGCATGTATATTAGGGAAACATAGTAAGCTGCCATTCCATGAGTCTAATTTCAGAGCAAGTAGGAAATTAGAACTAGTGCATTCTGATTTGTGTGGCCCAATGCCAACTCCTTCAGCAAATGGGAATAACTAATTTATGACATTTGTTGATGACTACTCACGAATGTGCTGGATTTACTGTTTAAAGACAAAGTCAGAAGCATTTCAAACTTTCAAAGACTTTCATGCATTGATTGAAAAACAAGCACAATAAAAAATTGGCACACTTCGTACTGATAATGGAAAAGAATATACTTCAAATTCTTTTGAAGCTTATCTTCGCCAACATGGAATTGCACATCAGACTACCGTTCCCTACAATCCTCAACAGAATGGTGTAGCAGAGAGAATGAATAGAACCATAATGAATATGGTTCGCTCAATGATGTTTTTCAAGAATGTAAAACTAATGTTTTGGGGTGATGCAGTAAAATGTGCAGCATATTTGAGAAATAGAAGTCCCTCAAATGCTCTTGAGGACAAGACTCCACATGAAATGTGGTTTGGCCATCTCCCTTCAGTCAGGCATCTTAGAGTTTTTGGTTCCACCTGTTATGCCTTGATTCCGAAGGAGCAAAGAAACAATCTTGGTGCTCGAAGCAGAAGATGTATTTTCTTGGGGTACAAAGAATACTCCAAGGCATACCGTTTGTATGATGAGGTAAACAAGAAATTTGTTATTTCCAGGT
>LPNX010644054.1:0-10209 GCA_001517045.1 Pseudotsuga menziesii | reverse complement strand
AGCCGAAAAGGCTAGACGGAAGGTTAAACAAACCGTCACATGAATGTATAAATGAATGCTTAGCCATGAATAGAATAATCAATCGGGAGTTATACCTAACATTCTTGACAGAAATGTAAGGACTTCATGAAGGGGGAATGCTGAGTACCTCTGAGTGGGGCTTAAGGGAATGCATCCTGGAAAAGCAAGATGGATGGAGATTGGAAAAGTGAGGGAGCTATACCTTCACTTACTTGTATAATAATTCAGGCTTTTGGTGGTCCAAAAGCTCTCCAATGGGGAGGAATGATCCGGAGGATTATTCATCTTTAATTTACACTGATCCAATATGGTACAATAGTTATTAATCTATGGCTCAAAGAACATAACACATGTATGTTCCACACATATGCTAAACATAGTGGTGAATTATCACTTGCTGTGACAGACTTAGCTGTGACAGACTTATCACTTACTGCGACAGACTTATCTCTTGCTGTGACAGACTTAGCTACGATAGACTTATCACTTACTGTGACAGAATTTGCTGCGACAGACTTATCACTTGCTGTGACAGACTTATCACTTGCTGTGACAGACTTAGCTGTGACAGACTTATCACTTGCTGTGACAGACTTTTCTGCGACAGACTTATCACTTGCTATGAAAGACTTAGCTGCGACATACTTATCGCACTTGCTGCGACATCGCGAAGTTAGTGGTGACATAAAATGGTTACGTTACGTGTGACCCTATGGTATGGTGCAACATATGTGCGTAACGGTCATTGCAACGTGTTGTGAGTCAACATATGCATGGATTTAGTTGCAACGTTTTAGGGATATGGAACGTCGTGGTAACATAATGCTTGTGTAGTGACTTGGTCGAATTGCATGGTTCAGTTTTAGCATATGATTGTAACATTGATAAAGAAGAGAGTAGCTGTGGTCCGTTATGGCTCCTCTCGCTAATTTCTTAAATAGAGAATGTTGGCCACCGTTGGAGGGAGAGATACTCAGTTCGTTCAGAGTGTAGTACATCATTTCTCTGTTATGCGAAGCTCGGAGAGCTTGCTGTAAAGTGTTTTGATGCTGTTACTGTGGAAGTCAACATTCTCTGTCATACTTTGGCTTTATTTGCCTTACAAAGGCTGATTGTAATTTCCAGAGAAAGGTCTTAATGACTTTGTACATCATTCTGTTTATAGTTGCTGAAGTTGTTTCCAGAACCATTTTGTACCATTTTTAAGAGATTAATTGGATTGGTACCCATTGGAGAGGGACTCGGAGACGTAGCCCAGTGAAGGGGGTGAAATCCATTATCAACTTATTTTTTGTGACTCTCTGATTCTGTGTTTCTTTTATATATGTTTATCAGTTTTTTTTCCATCTATTTTTAGTATTTAATTTATGTTAATGTTGTTCCATTAATTAACCTGCTGAAGGCATTCTTTTAACACAAACTTTTAATACACACAAGTTGAGCTCCGACGGATCAGGGCCACATTTCCCTGGGCTATGACCTTAATTTTTCATGATCTAAAAATGATTATCGAAGTGTATTTAGATGATCTTGCTGCTTATTCTCATCTTAGAGTGCGTCATCCATACAATTTGAGATTAATCTTCAAAAGATGCTGCCATTACTAGGTTAGGTTAAATCCTCATAAGTGCATATTTTGCATGACTGTTGGTTGCTTGCTAGGGTTCATTGTATCCAAGGAGGGTATAAGAGTCGATCCCTTAAAGGTTGAGGCAATAATTCAATTGTCTCCCCCACATAATATTAGACATTTTCAGTGTTTGCAAGGCATGGAAAATTTATTACGGATATTCGTGGTTAATTTTGCCAATTTGAATAAAGGATTTATGCATATTTTAAAGAAGGACACTATTTTTTGCTGGGATGAGTGAGCCCATGAGTCCTTTGATGCTCTCAAGCAAGCCTTAGCATCGGCCCCTATGCTTATTGCACCTGACTATAGCCGTGATTTTTTTATTTATGTGGTCGCGTCCATGGAGATGGTTGGTATGGTTTTGGTTCAGGAGGATGAGGAGCTCCATGAGCATGCAATATATTACTGAGTCAAAACCTTATTGATGTAGAAATCCATTATTCTCACGTGGAGAAACTTTCCTTGGCCACCGTTCATGCGGTTCAGAGATTGAGACACTACATTCTCCTTCTCCAGACCTTGGTGGTAGCTCAAGTCAATCCATTTCAGTTCATCCTCACTAGACAGATGATCGGGGAAAAATATAATAAGTGAATTCCTATTTTGCAAGAATTCAATCTAGAGTTCATTTAGACTAAATCGAAGAAATTGTTGATCTTTGTGGAGCTCATTTCTGATTTTCCAAGTGTGGAGGAGGAGGGGGTTTATGAGGATACATTTGTCGATCAACATATTTTCCTTATATCAACTTTGTCAATGATTTTTGGTCATTGATTACCTTAAAAATCCTTATTCGAGGCCGCATACACAATTGTTTGCAAAAAAACCAAGTATGTACATGGTTTTGGGAGGTTTTTCCGTGTATGGGCATCCCTATACGTGAAAAAAACCTCGATATCCGCATGGGTCGAAACTCCTACATTAGATTGGCCTAGAAAATAAAATTTACCATGGAAACTGAAAAAAATTGCATGAAATGGGAAGAGGAGGACACGAGGAGTTACCTGGAACAAACGATGTCAAATTTTGGTGGAAAATGGTCCTGAAATTCGCATTGGACGTTTTGAGCTCAAATGGGTAAAAATTTCAAATGATATGGAATTTTTGAATTTTTTACTATATATAGAAATTTTTGAAATTTTTTACCCACTTTCTATAGTTTTGACTGTTTCTGACTATTTTGGACCATTTTGGACTAACTTGATGATGTAGGAGTCCATTTTGAGCGCCATTTGACCGTGGTTTTGACCCGTTCGTGCCGATTTTAGATATTATGTCTAAACTGGCATATAGGTTAGGTTTCACATCCATTTGCACTTTGCATGCCCTTATGACCATTTCATTATAACCTTAGGTATGAAACCATTCTATCTTGTCATGGAACCTCCTTGTTACTTTTAGAAGTGACATGATGTGAATGGTAGAGCTTGACCATACATGGGTGCCCTAGTTAGCTCCTGGTTTTCCTTTGGCACCCATGCCAACATTTTTCCTTTAGGGTGTGGGAGACCTTTGTATAGTATCTCCATGAATTTGCGCAAGATCCTCATACTCCTCCTGATCTTTTTGTTGGCCTTTTTCCCTAGGACTCCCTTATGTCAAGTCGTAATTGTATTATCATGAGTGTTTATTTCCTTATTGAGCCTTATGCTAGCTTCCCTGACTTTGATTATCAGCTATATAGCTCAAGCTTGTCTCATGTTGTAGCTAAGCAGATCCATTCTTCATATCTTTTGTAGCTTGATTCCCCATTTTTACTAGGAGGGGTCTTTGCCCCGAGTGTCGTTATCTGACACATGTTTCCTTGCATTGAGCATAGGTATGGTCCACTTTTTGGAACTAGTTTGTTTTCCCTTTGAAACTAGTCTCCTCCTAGTCTATAACTATAAATCACTTTTATTCTTTTTCAAGCTTTTAAAAATATTTTAAAAAGTCCAAAAAAATCAAAAAACGAAAAGCTGGACAGGAAAAGATGTTATCTTTGGCAGTGTTAAATTTTCATATGCTTAGCTAAGACATCAGTATTTCATTTCATTTTCATAACAAAAGCATATAAACAGGATCACTGAAAGATAGACAAGCACAACCATAAAAGGAACACAAAGATTTATCCTTGGAAAACCCTAAAGGAAAAACCCAGCAAAAGCTTCCTCAATATAGATGTCCCCAAAAAAGGATAAAAGATAAAACCAGCAAGGAGATCAAAGCCTGATCCTCCTCCTTCTCCAGCTACTTCTCTTCTCCACTAATGCACTACACAAGTGAGAGTCTGTGTTCCAAATGAGGAGCACCACACCTCTATTTATATTCATCCATTCACTTTAATTAACTCATCCGACATGTAGGATTGAGTTACACATGTAGGATCAAGTAACCACACTGGGGTGCTAATGACCCACCTTTACAATTAGAGGGGACTACCTCATGACTCTTATTAGTTCTTCCGATGAGAAGCATCGGGGTACAAAGATAATACAAGTGGTTCTCCCAGTAGGACCATCGGGGACCACAAAAGATGCATATAGAATATTCTTCAAAGTTACAATATTTCAACACTCCCTCTTAACGAGAAGGGTATTCTACAACAAAAACAACAATAGTAGGAGAGGACATCATCAACATCATCATGGTAATGCATCTATAAATCATTGAAATCTTTTCAACATTATGTAGTCTTCATCTTCAATCTTTAGTATTCATCATCATTAATACTTTGACTGCTTCGATCAAAAACATCTGCAGCACTTTGACCTTTTGATCAGCAACATCATCTTCAGCACTTTGACCTTTCAATCAGCAACATCATCTTCAGTATTTTGAGCTTTCGATCAACAACATCATCTTCAACGCTTTGACCTTTTGATCAGCAAAATCATCTTCAGCACTTTGACCTTTCAATCAACAACATCATCTTCAGCACTTTGACCTTTCGATCAGCAACATCTTCAGCAGTTTGACCTTTTGATCAGCAACATCATCTTCAGCACTTTGACCATTCAATCAGCAACATCTTTGGCACTTTTACCTTTCAATCAGCAACAATTTCTTCAGCATTTTTGTTATTTCGATCAACTACATCATCATATCCTGATCAGTAACATCGTGATCAGCACCATCATCATACTTCAATTCTCAAACATCATCATCATCATCATATTATGATATTTTGATCAGTACATCATCATCATCATGCTCTGATATTTTGATCAGTACATCGTAATCATCATCATACTTTGATCTCTTGATCAGTACATCATCATCATCATACACTGATCTTTCGATCAGTACGTCATCATCATCATCTGAAAATATCATTATCATCAAAACATCAACATCATCAAAACATCAACATGATCCTTCCTTTCAGAATTATGGGATTTAGGTCTTTACGGAGTTACCAGCAGCATATTTGAGAAATAGAAGTCCCTCAAATGCTCTTGAGGACAACTAACGATCCTTCCTTTCGGAATTACGGGATTTAGGTCTTTACGAAGTTACTAACGATCCTTCCTTTCAGAATTACGGGATCAACACATTTGTGGAACTCAGACAATCCTTCCTATTGGAATTACGGGATCAACACATCTGTGGAACTCAGACCATCCTTCCTATTGGAATTATGGGGTCAATTCAATGATCCTTCCTTTCGGAATTATGGGATTTAGGTCTTTACAGAGTTACTAACGATCCTTCCTTTAAGAATTATGGGATCAATAGAGATGTGGAACTCAGACAATCCTTCGTATTGGAATTACGGGATCAACACATCTGTGGAACTCAGACAATCCTTCCTATTGGAATTATGGGATCAATTCAATGATCCTTCCTTTCAAAATTACGGGATTTAGGTCTTTACAGAGTTACTAATGATCCTTCCTTTCGGAATTATGGGATCAACACAGATGTGGAACTTAGAAAATCCTTCCTCTAGGAATTACGGGATCAACACACGTTCTCGAGTATCGAAGTCACCGGATCTGTTCTGAACCAAATTTCAAGGAATATACAATCCTACCACATTCACAGGGACTGAAATCTCTGGATACATTTTGAAACGAGGTTCAGGGATGATGCAATCCACCACTTTCACAGGGGCCAAGACCTCCAGATACATTTTGAACCGAGGTTCAGCGATGATGAAATCCACCACTTTCACAGGGGTCGAGACCTCCAGATACATTTTGAACCGAGTGTAGCTAGGGTTTTCACCCTAGCTTGTGCTGATGAGCACCTACTAAGGAATATGGAATCCTTAGTAGCAGTTCAATGATGTATATGAAAATAAAGATAAACTGAAACAAAGACTAAGCTAAAGCAGTAAAAGTAAATAACATGAAGCAAAAACAGTAAAGAAATGTATAATGGTGATTTTTATTGATATTACCTCCAATGAGGAGGTTGGTGGAGTCCGTTGCGCTGGTCCGATGTCGGTGGCTTCGAGCTCCAAGCTGCTTCTTTTCCTTCTCTGGTGGTGGAAATGGGCCAAAAAGAGTTCTCAATGGTGAAAGTAGCTTGATGGTAAGCTAGGGTTTCGATAATAATTTCGGCAGAGGCACGATGCTTATGATAATGGATGTTGAAATGAGGGGTCTCCACCACTTATTTATAGTTTTTTAGTGGTGGAGTGCTGGCCCATGGTTTTGGAAACCATATGGTTTAGGGCAGCTTGTTTAGGGTTTCTTCCTCCTTTTCCTCATTATTTTATATTTTTTTCTTCCCTTTTGGGGATTTTTGCTATTTTTAGAGGAATTTTGGATATTTTTGGAGGAAAAAGGGGTTTTTGGCCTTTTGGAGGCATTTTAGGCCTTTTGGAGGCTTTTAGATAGTTTTATGGCCTTTTGGAGGTATCTTAGGCCTTTTGGAGGCTTTTTTGTGGGATTTTCAGGGAAATATGGTAGGCGAATGGACAAATGAGCCATATAGTGGGGTAGATGAGGTAGTTAACCATTTTTGGGTGTTAACAGATTGCCCCCTGATGTGCGAGGGCAGGAGCTCATCGTATGGCTGATGGACATCATAAGTCATATATGGTTTGCTTAGGGTGTGGAGAAGAGAAGAAAGCAACTGAAGTCCGGGACACCGATCTCGAACCACCTGCAAGGACTGAAAAGTAAATAACCTCAATAATGGATGAGGGGTCATCTGATAATATGGACGAGGCGGGCATTCCCATGCTCGTATCAGAACATAACAATATAAATGGTCCTCAAATACTGGATGAGGATAAATATCTCAATATATGGACGAGGCGGGCATTCCCATGCTCGTATCAAGATACATAAAAATAACTGTGGGAGGCCCAAAATGAAGGACCTGTAGTAGATAAGCACTGTGCATATCATGAAGGTCCGGAAGGGACACAAATCTGGATCATACTGCTGAGCTGATCATGTCTGAGCTGACAAACTAATACACTGGAATGGCAGTAGTGCTACTGAATGTGGTTCTGAAGGAACTGATGCGCTGCTGGATCAGAGTGAGAAGGGTCACACTCGTAATGGTACACTGATCTGGAACTGAACTGGGTACTCAAAGAAGCATAGAACTGAATGGCTTCTGAATACAATCGCCAACGCAGCCCGGACATCCACGGGAACATATAACTGGGCGTTCTGAAGTGACTCACCAATGTGCTAGAGTCGGGGGAAATCCGGGGTCTTCGACACAGAATGGAAAGGGTATATATCCTGCGCGATTCTCAACGATGCGAATAAGGTGCTGAAGTCGAACATGTGAGAAACAACCATTCGGAGAGGCAATAATGATTCCTCCCAAAATGGTCCGTAGGCACTCACCACATATGGTGATGGGTCCAAGGCGGAGGAAGCTCTAGGTCTATCCTATGGAATAGAGGAGTTGTCGTCGACAGAGGGAGACCTGCAACTATCAAGGCAATGATGTTTCCTTGATAGGAGTGCGAGGTGCAAAACCGAACTGTGATAAGAGTGATAAACTGGTGGGACTAACTGGGCAAGTAGAGTGGGTGGACTCAAACTTCCTTTGTTCAGAGTATGATGGCGGGGATGATCGGGAAGCACATGAAACTGATTGGTGGTAAAGGGATCATATCGGTATAGCATCTGAGGGTGAAATGGGCTGAGGGAGACTCAAGCTGTGGTAAAATGGTAGGAGACTGCAGAATACTCTGAACAAAGGCGACCTGATTGGGGGTGCTGCTGAGATGATCGATCAGAGCGCCAAGAGGCGCGGGGGGAGTGCTTCAAGGGTTAGGGAACTTGAAGAAATGTGGATATAAAATAGTACTTTCCGGTGGATTTTACGAGCCCAGGACAGTTCATGCTCGTGTTTGCTTTCAATTTTACATAGTCTGAAAGAAAATAAGAAGACTCTGTAGTGATGGAATGGTACTGTCATGTGGATTTTGCGAGCCCATGACAGTTCATGCTCGTGGTTGCTTTCAATTTTAAGGAGTCTGAACGCAAATAAGAAGACTCTGATGGAATGAAATGGCACTGTCATGTGGATTTTGCGAGCCCATGACAGTTCATGCTCGTGGTTGCTTTCAATTTTAAGGAGTCTGAAAGCAAATAAGAAGACTCCGTATTTGGAATGGTCAGGTAAGGAGGAAGTGGTCAATTAGGGGACATTTATGATGATCAGAACTGATGGTGGGGGGGAACACTGGTGGATCTCCTTGCAGGGTGGATGGATGGTGGCAAAATAACGAGACCTTTGCAGTATGACAGGAGTGAATGGCTCATGTAAAAAGTGTGGAACAATCAGACGACGGCCGATGGGGCGCGCTAATCAAGGTAGCAAGATGTCAGGATACAATGTTATGATTGTACCTAGGAAAGTATCTCAAGCATCATCACAAGCTCGGAAAGGTGATTCCTGCGATAAAAAAGTACTAAAAACGGAGGGCGGCGAAAGTGGCACGCAAACCGAGACGACTATTGATGTCTAAAAAATGGGCAAGAAATGATGTAGTCAAAAAGGTGCAACGAGGTGACCATTAGGACGGTCTCGTCATACTGATTCTGAAACTGTAGCTAGAGATGAATGGGACGCTGTTTCTGAGGAACGGTGGGTACATCAGGCCATGTGTCAATGTGGTGCGCTATAATGGCAGGGTCAAGACTGGGCACGTCATCCCAGGGATAATATGAGGCAGTGAGAGCTTCGAGGATATCCTTATCAGTACGGAAAGTTTGTGTCGTCAAATCGGTTGATGAGGGAGTAGGGGCGGAAGAAATCATATAAATGGTATTAATCTCTTCGGAAGAGGAAGAGACCAGGGAGTGGATTTTCTCAATGGTGAGTGGTGCCATCTCAAGATCCAGATTGTTCATCTCAAAGAGAGCTGCTCTGTACTCGGGGAGATCGGGACAGTGAACGGTGTAATGCCCGTAAACACCGCATATGGCACAGGAGTGGTTAGTGCGCAAGGATTTGTCGCGAGGCTTAGGGGTTGAGTCTAGATGGAAAACCGGGATAGTGGGGTCATCGTCAAGCGTTTGCATGTACTCTTGTAATGCCGGTAACTGAGGACATAGGTGAGTCGCATGGAACAAATCATCGCACAGCGTGCATTTGGGAGGAGCACGAAACACAGGGGGTTTTTGACTGTCTTAGGAGGTGGGACAGCAGTGTAAGGTTGGGGGCCTTTGCCCCCCGTGGGTTTGGTAAAAATAGGGGATGGTTTCGCGGGGGTTGACGGGGTAGCAACACCGGGAGGTGGTTTCGCAGGGGTTGACGGGGTAGCGACACCGGGAGGTGGTCGACTAGTAGTGGCTATGGGTTGTACTGGTTGCAGGACGACATCTGGTGTCAGCGGGTGAACTGGAGGTGAAAGATACCAAACGGGTAATCCTAAGGTTAAACTCGGGAGGCTAAGGGTAGCCATGAATGGGGTGCTAACCACTCCTGAGGGAGGGAAGAGGAAAGGTATGGTATGTATGGGTGTGGCACCAATGTGGCTAGGTACCAAAGGGGGTTGAGGCAACAACGGTGGTTGATTACTAGGGGTTCTTGTGTGGTGGGACACAGTCAATAGGTCAGCCACTTCAGTAGTAGATGACGGTGGTGGGAGTGATGGAAAAATGGAGGTCATCGGTATGTCTGAGTAAACTCCGGGACCCACAGAAGAAACCAAGGAGGTGGTGGCATCCGGAATAAGTTGTTCAACTATTGGGAGCATGGGCCCTATAGAAGAAACGGTTGTATTGGGGTCACCCGAGATAGTGTGTTCAATCATGGGGAGAACATTTTCGGGTGTCGCGGCGGCTTTGGGATCGTAGTACGTGAGTTGGTCAACTTTGACCACGCGTCCCTCATGAGGGAACATCATGATGCGAAAAACGGTAGAAGCAACTGCCCGCATAGCATACATGTAGCTGCGGCCAAGTAAAAGGTTGTAGTCGAGCTGGGCATTGATAACCTCGATGTTTATCAGGACCATTTTACCAGCCAGCTGGACGGGGACATTGGTTAGTAAGCCTTGGGGTTGAGCTGAACGGCCGTCGTAGGCTCGCAATGCAGTGGAGGACGGTTGGAGAGGGGGGGATCCCATTTTCTGCCAGATGGAGGTGGGC
>LPNX010644050.1:20523-36055 GCA_001517045.1 Pseudotsuga menziesii | reverse complement strand
CCGTGAGGTGTTAAGGAGATGAAACTCCACCTCCAGTACATACTTTACATTTTTTATCAAGGTTTACCCTGAATTTGGAGCTATGCGCTGTCCATGATACTTTCTTAAAGTTAATATTATGTTACTTGTGCAGTTTTGAAATTATTACTATTTAAACCTAGCTTAATAAGCCTTTCTGTCCTCGATACTTTTGAACTCTGTGAAATTTGATAAGTATAAGATTTATTTTCTGTAATTTATGCATGGTATTCACTGGCAGGGTTTTTACTGTAATTTTTAATGATATGCTGGGTAATTATTTATAAATTGTTACAATAGTTTTTACTATTTAAAATACGAATGTTTTTTTAATAACCTAGTTTAGGTTACTGACAGAGTAACCTTGAAAACAAATTTTATATTATTACTTGTTACCAGTTACCCTACCTGGAATTGTTTATTACCTTACCACTAGCTCTGTTCTAAATACTTTTATAAGTATAAAAGAAAATAATAAAAAGTTCTCTGTTTATATAAAAATAATCTATTAATAATGTATTTCAGTGCTATTTATCAAATATACTGAAATTCTGAAATTACAAAGGTTTTTGGTTATGCTTTCTATAATATGGCTAGGCTCGAAGCTGAGCATTCTGATAATTGCTATTCGTAGATTTTGCATTTAAATTTTTACTTTAAAACCTCTTTTATAAATTTACTATCAAGGGTTTTATATTTGATTTGAACCTTGACTTACTAGTTATTAAAAAATTTATAAATGTTATCTTATAGTTTATGCCCTTCAGAGTAAACAGAGTCTTTACCTCCTTAATTTATTGTATTAATGTTCTACAGAACTTATTTATCTCACAGTACATAAAGTATAAATGTTTTCAGTTTGTAAATAAAGTAATAACAATTTATTGTTATTAATACAATAGAGTTATTACTTTCTTCTGAGAGTACCTAGATTTCCATGATTATTATCTAATTCATTTTACAACATTCTATTATTTATTTAGTTTATCTGTTTAGTTAAGATACCTCTCTCTCTCTCTCTCTATATATATAGAACTCATATAATAATTCTTGAGTTTATCTCATGTACTTACATATAATTATATATGTTTATAATAACATTCATGTAATATCTAAGAAATAGAATATCATCTCTGTAATCTATTTGAACTCAGTCGAAATAAAAGAAGATTTAGTAATTAAGAACTACATCCCTAACCATATATACAGACTAACACAACTAGGTTTAATTGTAGAATATAAGCAGTAATTGAATACTCCTACTATCAGTGTTGTTCTCTTTAGCATATAGAAGTTAGATTCTTTTAAACTGGAAGAAAAACAATTATAAGGTTTACACAGCAGGTACACTTAGTCTATCTTTTCTTTAGTGCAACTATTACATTCTTCTATCTGTTAATTACAATAATAGGATTACTGAGAAAGATATACTATACTAGAGAATAGTTTTCTTTTTTATCTATGTGCATAAACAATTGTCAGTAAAACAAATAATGTCTTCTGATGATAAGTGCAGAACCAATCTACTATTTTACCATCTCATCATACTATCTTTTTTTATAATTTATGCCCCTGCGCTAGAGTACTATCTGGTAAAACCCAGATGTGGAAAAACACAGTGGGTCATTATTTTTCATCAACAGATTCTAATACTGATAAACTAAAAACACTTTCATCACTAAACCATTCAATAGCTACTAACATCATTTCCACTCATTCACAGTTACTAAAACAAAAATAGTTAGGTGACAGAACCTGCTTAAGCTTTGGACAACAACAGCAATGGGAGGCTGTTCCTCCCTACCAACTCTTGGAGAGTGCTCAAACAGCAACTCCTCAGGACCCCCGAGCTTGCTCTGGTCTCCCTGGCTGGAACTAGGTGCAGCAATAGTCAGATACTAGTCTTCAAACTTAGTATTTAATCCAGAACTTATCAGGAAGTTCACCCTGCTAACAAGCTGTAATAACCAAGTTACTGCAACAATCCTCTCAGAACAACTTCCTTACTGTTTTTCCCTCTTTCCTCAATGAAATTCCTGAATAACATTCACCTGAATGAATTCTCTCTGGAAAATATCTGAGCAGCCCCAACTCTCTTCATTGAGTACTTTTAAAAGATTGCCTAGGTCTTTTTGGGTTAACTGTCATTTAATGAGCCACCTGCTCTGAACCCACTTTCTTGGGGGATCATGACCCCAATTATAGGGAAGTTGCCACCTGCAACTTAGGAAGTGTTTGAGGATGTTGCCACTTGTCTTTTGCCCTCCACCTAGTTCCATCCACCAGTTTGACCAGTAACCTCTTTTTAACAGCTCTCCCATGCTGTTGTCTCCACAATTTATTTATTAATAATAAAATATTATGAATTTACATTCCATTTCTGTTGACTCTGCTGAGTCATCAGTTCCTACTTAGCATTAATTTTAACATAATGTCTCAGGAATATAATAAAAGCAATTAACATTATTTTACAAAATTGGGGTATGTGACAGAAACCATGTCTAGAGCATAGTTTACATTTAGTTTCAAGCTCGTTAGAGAAAAATAAGACCACTCCTTAAGCATAGTCTATGCTTTTCATTTCAATCTTGCATAAAAATGAAACCATGTTTTGAGCAAAGTTCCCATTCTATGTCAAGCCCGTTTAAAAATGAAATAGCACCTGACCATCATGTAAATTTTTTCTGAGCAGAGTTCCCATTCTATGTCAAGCTTGTTAAAAAATGAAATGGATCTCCTCAAGCATAGTTTACCTTTTGGTTTCAAGCTTTCATAAAAATGAAATCATTCCTGAGCATAGTTCATTTTCTATTTTGAGCTCATTAAAAAATGAAGTAGGTTTCCTTAAGCATAGTTTACCTTTTGGTTTCAAGCTTGCATAAAAATGAAACCATTTTCCAAGCATAGTTACCTTCTATTTCAAGCTTGCGTAAAAATGAAACAGATCCCCTTCCCTTGATTCAAGTCTTCACTTTAGTGTTAGAACTTGAACCTTCGCCTTCCTGATTCTTGTTCTTCCTACCCCCTTGGTGAACATTTTCACATTAGTAACCAGGTTTTTAGGTTGGGTATGGAAGAAGAATCGTTAGATGAAACAAAGCTTGGGGGGCATGTCGAGCTGCTAGCAACCATGCTAGGGGTAAGCTTCACTAGAAATCATGCTGGGGGCCAGATTCCAACCTTTGTATACCATCTTAATGGATTTTTTTTAAGCATAGTTTACCCATTGGTTTCAAGCTTGCATAAAAATGAAACCAGTCCCTGAGCATTCTTTCAACTGATCTTCGAGCTCGTTAAAAACAGTAAGATGGTGTTGAGCTTACTTTTCATTTTTCGTGCTCTGGTTAAAACATGAAAAGTGGTTTGATCTTAATTTATTAGTTTTTCATGCTCTGGATTCAAACATGAAAAAGGATAATGGAGTTCTCTTTAAACCCTTTTCAGGCTCCCTAAATACGAAAATATCATCGAGAGATCTTGTCTTCTTAACGCTCATTAAAGTATTTGAAGAGTCGTCCATCTAACGGTAGGTTTACAAGAAAGGAACACTCCAGCCAATCATGACTAGAAGAGTTCTCTAAGGTATGATTTTATACTTTTTCAGGCCTTAGAGAATAAATCATACAAAAAAGGACCCCCATGGAGTCTTCTTGCGTATTTGTTTAGACTCTCTAAACATGAGTGATACCGAGTTTTCTTTTAGTGGACTCGTTAAAAATTAAATATTGAGAGACCCATTTTTGGGAATGAACCCATCCTCTCTTATGTTTGTAAAACATATGGGACTGGAATTGTCTTCCGACAAGCTATATCGAGTGTTTGTTACCCTTTTTGAACTCATAAAACCGAAAAGAGGCACTCATCAATCATGATGGGGGAAGTGGGAAAGGGAATCATTTTGCAAATAATGGCAGTTGTTTGTTGTTATCTTTGAACATGGCACTTGTCTACACAATCATGTCAGTCAATTGGGTATTCAGCTGATATCCGTGACGATCCACTTTCATGAATCATGTCAATCCATTGAGTCTTTCAAAATAATGCATTGTCCACTGTCGCATTGTTTATCTGTCCTATTTAGTCATCCTTCCAAGTCATTTTGTCATGTCGCCAAATGTTCAAAGGGGATCTGAAGAAGTCTTACCTCTGCAGTATACACATCCTTTGTGTCAGTATCTTTGAGTTAGTCATATGGTTACTGCATTCACATCATTCCAGAACTATGTTCTGAGTTTCATGTCGTCGATGTGGGACTCATCATGGCCCTCCTTCGACGAGACTATTCCTGTCGACGTCAGATCATCATCCAGGAAACAGTCTTAGAAACAATATTTAGTACCTTGAGATCTGTATGCCTTAATGACTCGGTTCTCTCGCTCTCGACATAGGTTCACATCATTGACCTTTGATCGATAGAATCAACTTGGTGTTTGACATCAGGACATCTATTCGCACTCAGTAGATTTTATTGGAGTACCTTGGGAATCATTGACATTAATGGTGATCTCCCTCGCACTTGTTAACGATTCACATCATTAGCCGGTAATCAAGTGGTTTCTACCATGTTCGACTTCAGATCATTGTAATCACATGGATAGAATCATACTTTGTGGAAGACGAGACGAAGGCCCTGGGAATTTGTTTAAAAGCGCTCATTGCTTTTTCCCCAGGTTGCGATGGAGTTTTGTATATCTAGCATGGATCCACATTTGTATGGTCATGGCTATGCTCAAATTTGTGTCTGTATGACATAGATCTATGTTGTATGTCTGGTAGCTATGTCCAAGTTTGAGTCCTGTATCACATGGATCTACGTTGTATTCTAGTAGCCATGCTTGTTTATTCCACTCATGGATCTGCCTTGTATTGGTCTGCAGCTATGAGTTTGGTTACTTATGTCTATGAGTCAACATAGTGATGTACAATAGATGCCTACTTGACTGCATGCTCCAATCGAGCCAACATTTTCATCTCCTGGAAACCACTTGTTCTCAAAGCTCTTGTTTATCGTATCACTCTAAGACTCATGCTTTGGGGGGCATCCTGTTATACCAAAATCCTGTCACCATCATGTGATAAGACCTTTTGACATACCTACTTGCCCTGAATCCCAGCTTCTAGAGTGAAGACTAAATGGTTTCTTTTCAGCCTGTCATACAAATTCCTAGCACCGCTTATCCTCCCTTATCTAGAAGCATTACCCCTATTTGCACTGCTTTTCATCGGTTGTCCACAAGCGGTGCCACTGCCTGTCACCCTTGGTCCATAGGCGGTTATTACTAGAACCGCTCTGTCATAGAAGGAGAAGAGCGGTACCCTGGGTAAAAAGGGAAAAAGAGAAGCTTCTCGAGACTTCTACATGATAAGCCTCGAGATATCTCTTAGAGGCCACCTCACCCACTCATTTATAAACCATCTCTATCCATCTAGCCCTATAAATATGAGCTCATAGCCATGGTTGAGGAGAGAACATTAAAGGTATTTTTATGTTGTTGGACTGATTCTTGGCCCAAGATCATTTGGAGAGAGCATAGAGAGCTAGAGTCGGAGATTTTGGGGATGAAAAGTTGGTTTCATGGAGATGCATGTCAACACTAAGGCTTGTTTGTAAACTTCTTCATATTTCTAATGCCAGCTGATTTTTTGTCCCATATATATTGTTGATGTTTGATTTTAGATATATATTGCTAGATACCTTAGTCACTAGCATAGATTAGTAGATCATATTCTGGTTGCTTTGATCTATTTCATGTTGAACTCTTTTGTAGGTAGACAGGTGAACTATCAAAGCCTTGCATTCCAAATATCTACAGCGTCTAGGGAGAGTTATAAACCTCTGTGATCTGTTTGTTCTGGATCTGAACCATTCAGACCAGCAGAACACCTTGTTGTCCGCAGGAGGTGAAATATTCCGAGCAACAAATCTGGCAAGGATGGTCACAACCATGGTCGAACCAGAGGGGGAAAGAACTGTTGTTGTTGTTGGTGGCTACAATTGCCAAATGTTGAAATAGTTAGACATGCATGAATAAAGAATAGACAACAATAGTAAACTATTTCTAGATAATGTTGAAATAGTTGCACCCCTATGTGGCTTGTTGTTATTTCAGGTGTCACATTGACTATTGCATCAATGAACCCTGGGGGGTTTGAAATAAACAACTTCAAATCCTGATGCAGTAAACATGCAAATCAAACAAATTAACAAAAACGGTTTATGCATTGGATTTCAAGTCAACCAACAAATATCATCGGAGGATATAGATAGGGGGGTGTGGGTTAGGTGTAGTTGGAGGATTTGAGGAGTGAGAGTGAGTGGAGGAGGGGGTATATTAGTGGCAGTGGGAGACAAAGGGATGTGTGCATGTGTATGTGTGTGTGTGTGTGAGAGAGAGAGAGAGGGTTGGGGAATATATAGGGGGTGTGGGTTAGTTTTAGTTGGATAAGTTGGGGAGTGAGAGAGAGTGGAGGAGGGGGGTGTGTTATGGAGAGAAATTCCTATGGCTTGGGGTACCACAATAGACAGCTTGACTCCAGAAATCAATCCTTTCCAATATGCAATAGAAATCAAATATCTAACACTAAAGGATCAGACCTCGTACCTTATTCCGAACAGTTGAAGTAGATCCCCGTTGAGCTTTCCAACTTCAGCTTGAATTGATGAATCACTTCCTCAACAACAAGTAAACAAGACAAGCATACTATATATATTGGTGTTATATCTATTCTAGCATATATAATCAACAATGTATAAGCATTTGAAATCATCCATGGATAAAATATTCATTCAAACATACATTATTGTACAAGAAAAGATATTTCTATGAATATAAAATCAAAGATTACAATGGATACAACCTCTGTCGACACGTATGCGAATCGGAGAAACTGAATCCCCCACTTGGGCCTCCACCACCTCAATCCTCTATCTCTCGATAGCAAGCTCACAAGCAAAAGGAAAGCTTGGGAAGAACACAAAAGTGCTCCAAGGGACAAAGGGATGCAGACTCAAGCACAAGTTCTGACAACAATGAACTATAGTTTGTTTGCTCTTAATTCTCTTATGCCTTCAATGTATCTAAAGAGTTCCTTATATAGCTTTTCAAAGGGGTAATGTAAGGTCGAATCCGAGCGATCTCAAAGCATATGGAAAGCCAAGAGTCAAGTGAGTCAGATCCATGTCAAGGAAAACTACAAAAGGATTTGGATTTTGTACACATCCTGATGTACATAGTTTTAGGGGTCAAACACACGTATATACACGATTAGGGGTTTAAAATTCGCGTATATGAATTTTCACATGTTTATAGGGATGGTCTAGGAAACATCAAAGGACAAAAAATGGTCCAAGGGGTTTAAGGAGTCTGCAGCAAGATAGGGGAAGGACATACAAGTGTGATTCACCTGGTGTGGTAAAATCAGCTATAACAGATGCCCCCTAATGTGTGAGGTCATAGGGGTCATAAGATGGCCGAAATACATTATAAGTCCATCCCAGAAGTGGAGTGATGAAGGATCCCAAATGGAATACCAGCCACCCAATCAGCATAGTACAATGATACAACTCTGCACATAACTGCAAATACATATAGCAGTCCCAGATACATAAGAGTACAATGGCCATGAATAGGCATGATACAAAATATCACATAAGTGGTCATCGCCAAATACAATATATATAGATCAGAATCTCCATGATGAATATATACAAAGGATCATGATCTCCATAATGGCTGAAGATATACAATGGATCAAGATCTCCATAATAGCTGGAAATGTCTGACATATACTGGAATCAAGTCATGAGAGCTGAAATCTCATGAACACTAGCATGATCAAGGAGGTAGCATATAAGATATTCCACCAATCTGGAAGGTCTTCTACACAAACCACTACGAGTATATTTCCTACTATGCAAATAGAGGTGTCGAGGTTGAACATAGTAGTCCATCATCAGATTACCAGTCATTGATGTATACCGTTAATAGACGCGAGATCACCCACTGATAATGATAATGGGAATCAAGGTACTAGAGTGAAAACTAACAATTGTGAATAAATGTGTTGAGGTCAAACACTTGAGAGGATCCATCGATCAGGGGACATTGATATATTCCCAAAAATTGTCGATGGCAAGAGAACTTGCCACTGATGACTGCAAGTCTCAAGGCACTCAAAGATGACTCTAGATTCCAATCCCAAAATAAATGATCTGGAGTCAATGGTATGAAATCCGTTGGAAGGAGGGCATTAAGGCATCCCCCATCATCCAACACGAGTTACTCAGCAAAGATGTATAATATGGAAGGACTCGATCCTAAGGTGCATGAACCAGTAACTGTACCGGGAATGGCCGACTCAGGTTTCAACTTCCTTCGAACAAGAGCATAATGGTGACTGAATAAAGGTAGCATAGACTTGATATAAAAACCTGGGACATCTCTGCGACATAGGAGGCATCAACAGAGGCTCCATGGGGACTGGAGCTTAACCGGTCGGTGGAGATAAACTCAGATAATGAGTACAGCTCCTAAAGTCAAACTATAAACCCAACCAACAGATGTGATATATAGTGCTCTATTCGAAGGCGACACGACTCGACAGATGCAAAAAGATAACATCTTTCCTTGTCCGTCTTTTTGGTTTTTTATTTTTTTGGACTTTTTCAAATATTTAAAAATCTTGAAAAAGAACAAAACTGCTTTATATTTATAGACTAGGAGGAGACGAGTGTCATATGGGAAAACAAACTAGTTCCAAGCAGTGGAACATACCTATGCTCAATGCAAGGATACATGTGTAGGATAGCGACACTCAGGGGAAAGTCCCCTCCCAGTAAAAAATAGGGAATCAAGCTGCAAAGGATAAATAAAATGGCTCTGCATGGCTAGACATGAGACAAGCTCGGGCATATGACTAAAACTCAATGTCAGGGAAGCCGGTGTAAGGCTCAATAAGGCAATAAAAGCTCATGATAATGCATTTACAACTTGACATAAGGGAATCCTGAGGGAAATAGGTCAGCAAAAGATCAAGAGGAGTATGAGGCTCTTGTGAAATGTCATGGAAATACTATACAATGGACTCCCACACCCTAAGGGACAAAATTTCAGCATGGGAACCAAATGCAAATAAGGTGCTAACTAGGGTACCCATGTAAGGTCAAGCTCTACCACTCATATCATGCCACTTCTAAAACAACAAGAAGGTTCCATGACATAATGGAGTGGGTTCGTACCTAAGGCTATAATGAAACAGTCATAAGGTCATGCAAAATGAAAATGATGATGAAACCTAACCTATATGCGAGTTTAGACATGATACCTGAAATCAACACGAATGGGTCATTCCAACAGTTGAAACGGCACTCAAAAAGGTCTCCTACATCATAAATTAGTCCAAAAATGGTCCAAACTATAGGAAAGCGAGTACAAATTTTCAAAAATTTGAAAAAATTCTATAAATGGTAAATAACTCAAAACATTGTAAGACATTTGAAACTTTTACCCATTTGAGCTTAGAACTTCAACAGCGAATTCTAGGAGATCCAGCCGGCGGAATCCACTACCGGTTTTTCCAGGTACCACTATGATATGATGATGCCCCCAGTGGAAGCTGGGTTGCAATCCATAAAATCAAGCCCCCACTTAGTGAAGGGACTGACGGTGATGATGGGATGTAACTAGGTAGCTTTCAAGTGCGTATTATGTGAAAAGACCTGGCAAGGATGGCACCTCTTGATTGCATCTACACAATCATTAAAGATCGAAGGCTAGAAATAACCCACTCTTAAGATTTTTTGGGCTGTAGAAAGCCCAGATAAATGACCACCACATGCCCCTCCATGGCAATCATTCAGCACTACCTCAGCCACTTCATGAGTTAAACAATGACGTAAAATGGAATCTACCCCACGGTGATACAAAGTGTTATCCACTATGAGGTAATTCTTATACACGTGACGTAACCGTCGTCCTTCATCCCGTGAGAGGTGAGTAGGGACCTTAAATGTTTGTGGATATATAATGACATCCCCAAACCATGGGTCTAAAGTTGAGATTAAGAAGATGTGCTCATCGATAAACGTATGTTCACAAACCAACTCCTCGGCTTCGCTTGGGAAATCCGATATAAGCTCCGCAAAAATTAACGATTTCTTTGATTTTGCCGAAACAAACTCGAGATCGAATTCTTGCAAGATGACAATCCATTTATTATATTTTCCCCCAATCATCCTTCGAGTGAGGACGAATTGAAATGGATTGACATGGGCTACAACCAAGGTCTGGCGAAGGATAATATAATGTCTCAACCGTTGAACCGCATGTATGATAGCTAAGGCAAGCTTCTCAACATGGGAATAACTAATCTCCACGTGAATAAGATTCTGACTCAGATAGTATATGACATGCTCTTGGCACTTCTCATCCTCTTGAACCAAAACCATACCAATTGTCTCCATGGATGCAGCCACATAAAGTAGAAAATCACGGCTATAGTCTGGGGGACTAATCATCGAGGCCGATGCTAGGGCTCTCTTGAGCGCATCAAAGGACTCTTGGGCTCGCTCATCCCAACAAAAGGTGGTGTCCTTCTTCAAAATATGCACGAATCCTCTAGTCAAATTGGAAAAATTGACAACGAATCTCCATAAGAAGTTTGCCATGCCTTGCAAACATTGAAGATGACAAATATTATTTGGGGGAGACAACTAAAGTATTGCCCCAACCTTCAAAGGTTTGACTCTTATACCCTCTTTAGAAGCAATGAGTCCTAATAAGTGACCTGAATTCACACAAAAGATGCACTTGTGAGGATTTAACCTGACCAAATAATGGTGGCACCTTTCGAATACCAATCTCAAATGATAGGAATGACGCATTCTCATACAAGAATGAGAAGCAAGGTCATCCAAAAACACTTCGATAATTGATTTGAGATCATGGAAGATCAAGGAAATAGGCCATTGAAAAGTAGCGCCGATGTTCTTAAGGCCAAAAGGCATTTTCTGATTTGCAAAAGTTCCCCAAGGACAAATAAATGCAGTCTTATGTTGATCCTCAAGTTTAATTTGTATCTGATTGTATCCGAAAAAACCGTCCATCAAGGAAAAAACCTCGCTACCTACACACTCATCCAAAATCTAATCAATAAATGGTATGGGGAAATTGTCCTTAGGACAGGAACGATTCAAATCACGGAAATCAATACATATGTGGATCACTCCCTGCTTCTTATCAACCAGAACGGGGTTTGAAACCCACTCCGACAAGGGAACGGGATAGATAAAAATGGCTTTCAACACTTTTTCTATCTCTACCTTAATTGCGGGTGCTTTCCTAGGATTCACTGCACGCAAGTGTTGTCGAATAGGCTTAGTGTTGGGATAAGTCTTAATCTCATGTTTAACAATGCGAGGGTCGAAGCCTGGCATTTTTTCGTAAGACCAAGCAAAGATATCACAGAATTATTTAAACATCTCGGTGTACTCTTAAATCTCAGCATGAGAACATTCTACCACAATATAGACATTCTCTATCCTGCCAGGAACGTGAGAGATATTGATAGGAATCGTTGGATATATTTTTGCCATGTTCCCATTAGCCATCGGACCAGGAGAGCTTAATGGAACCATGGGACTACCAATTCTCTCACTAAGAACTTCTCTAAAGTCCTCATGCTCCAAGCGGTCAAGCTCAGTAAGAAAATAATATCTATGATGGAGCTCTTCCCATGGTGGCTCAACTCCCGCCATGGCCTCAATAATTGCTTCGTCTGAAGGAAAAAAACTATCAAGGCAATCATGCACGTGAGAAGATTGTACTGCCCATGCAGGAAGCACATACGGGTCCTCTTCCTCCATTCGCAAAGGGGAAAGACTAGGCTCTACAACATACTTAATATTAGCTTGATAAGCAACCATGGTTGCAGGAAATGGTACGTCTGTCATGATGGGCTCACTCGAAGTACTTGGTGTAGGAAGAATCCAAGGATCTTCCATATGACTCGTGCGAGAAGACACCGATCTCATAGATGTCAAAGCCTCACCAGAACTAGACACTATCATAAGGATGGGTGTAGGAAAACTAAAACTTCCCATGAGACATGGATACATGCCCACACCCACACTCCCAGTTGCCGGCTAAGAGTGCTCTATAATCAGGATCGAAGCTCCCAAAGATGCAGTAACCAACATATTCTTGAATGATGTTTGATCAATTGTAACTATCTTCCCATTAAATGGAAAGCATACAACGTGAAATAGGGAAGAAGCTACGGCTTGCATACTATACATCCAATTCCTACCCAGCAAGAGAATGTAGCTAAGGGGCGCATCAACCACCTCGACCTCTATCACAAAGGTCTTTCCTCCCAAATGGACCTTAAGGGAAGGAAGGATCACGTGCAGCCTAAACGATATCCCATCAAACGAAGTTAACATGGTCACAGATTTAGATAACTTAGGGGAACCTAAACCCTTCCAACATGATAAAGACATCACAGAAGCAACAGCACCTTCATCAATCATAGTGCACTTGATGGTCATGTTGAGACATTCTACGTGAATCAAAAGAGACACATAGTAAGGCAAGCGAGGCTGAAGTCTTGTGGTTTCAAATTTAATCATGGAGGAAGAATTATCATCATCCATAGCAAGGGCAGAAAGCAAAGCCTTCCTTTGTGAAGGACAACTTTGAAGTACTTCTAGTGTAGACATCGCGCAAGGAGTGTGGCCCAAATTCTTGACAACAGAATAGTTCTGGGTGGCTCAGGAATTAGGATTGTGCCTCGAACACTTAAGGACTCCCTTAGGAATGTAGCTTCAGGTTTATCCATAGGTTTTTCAATATGCAAAGGAGTTCCTAGTGGATCAAGTTCCTTTCCTGGGTTGGGTTGTGACGAACCATAGTCCTTCGCATGGGTCACAAATTTCGCAGCACGTACCATGTTAATGCAACCATGACCACTACCCTCGGGTGGATCTTGATCACCACCAGACTGATCATGGGTCCTTGAGTTCATGTTTTGATTGTGAGGCAAAGGGTTAGTCAACACAGCTGGGCTCTACGCTAAGAATCTCGAGGCTTCATCGATATGAGGGCACAAGTAAGTGAGGTGATCTTCCTTACACAACTTGCAAGGAAATTTAACCTTACGTTTATCTTGCTTGTCCCCCCCAGCATCACAGGCGTTCTTGCCATTATTATTAGCATTTTCATTCCTATTCCCACCTTTATGATTGTTCTTACCCTTCTTTTTATTCCGTCTGGGCTGCTGGTTACCCATTTGGTCCGATGATTGCACTGAAAGCACACTCATCGTTTGGGTGGTTTGGGACAAAGTCGTGGTTTGTCCCAAAGCAGATTGGTTGATTGACAATTGACTAACTTGTTTCACAACTAAATCTGTGGGTTTAGCACTCGCACAACCAACAATGCCCTCAACATGTGGTCCAGGTTTAACTTTGTGGTCAAAACTAGAATGCAGAGCATTGGGAATGATCTCATATAACAAACCGGATTGAGCATAAATCAATTCCAGTTCCTGTGCCCTAAAAATGGCTTGTTCCTCATTTTGCACTCTGGATGTAGAAACATCCTTCGCTATATATAATGACTTAAGGAACCATTCGAGGAGGAATTCTGATGGTATAAAGGCTTTAATCAAACTCTTATGTCTACGCTACTCTTGGATATGGTTCGAGATATGTGTGGCTTTATCCTGCTGAAATGTCGACAAGAGTTCAGTACCAACGTCATAACGCACTGGTAGCTGGAAGTGGTTAAGAAAAGTCATCACTAGGTCATCAAACAAAGCGAATGCTCCCCTAGGTAGCTCTATATACCATTTCGTGGTAGGCCCTATAAGGGTGCGTTGAAACAGCCTTAACCGGATCGAATCCTGGTGTAAGGAATTTGAAGAGCACCATAGGTGAAACGCAGTAACATGTTCGCTCGGATCCTCTCCCAGTTTGCCCTCGAATTTGGGTATGTCCGAGGGAAGCTTAGTAGGGACAGCCGGCCAAGCCCGGTCATGAGCTACAGGATTGTTCACCAATCTCAACAAGTCAGGAAGATTCAACATTGCAAGGAAAGGGAGCCCAGGATGAGTAGGTCGATCGACCGCTCCTTGATATTTCTGCTTCACATAGGTTTGATTGCCATAACCACCATGGCCTTAGCCATAGTTCCCTCCTCTTGTTTGACCCGTATAGGGTGGCATGGAAGCACCATAGTGTGGTGTACCTTGACTATTCGGAGCTACAAAGCCGTAAGTTGGAGAGTAAGCGAGTTGTTGATACCCGCACCCATAAGGTGAAGAACCCTATCCATACTACGTCCCATAATAAGGTCCATAAGTCATCGCAAGAGATGTCCCATTAGACACTCCGTAAGTAGGAATATACACTTTGGAAGTAGGAATATACATTCTAGAAGTAGCAATATACGCTCCGAAAGTAGTAACATGACCTCTAGAAGTATGAACATGACCTCCTGAAACAATGGGAGGTACGTGAACTTGAGACACAACTGGTCGAGTAACAACAGTACGAACATGACTCATAGCAATGTTCTAGCCCGAAGGACCACGTGAATGAGGTGGAGGGTGAACATTCGAAGAACTAGGGACAGAGGATGAAGGGACTTGTGTAATTATGTATGTGTCGTTCCCTATAGTCACTCGTCTCGGATTTGGTATCCTAATAGGATCACTAGCCCTAGGCTTAGGAGGAATATGTGATGTAGCTTCCACCGTCGAGATGGAAGGTGCAATGTGACTTGTGCTCCCAAACCTCTCTGCATGGTAAGGAATGAGAGTGCCCCGAGGCATAGTGTTAGGCTCAAACTGAGACTCACATGAAATGCCAAATCATGTGTGGGAAAACGAGACATATCATAACTACCATAACTAGTGCTCGTGGGTTCAAAATGAGTCTCATCATTTTTCGGCATTCCATACTGGCAATGCGTCAATGGGGGATCGATACTAGATTAAGTAGGTATATCAAGAAGTACCTATCTCAGAAATCACAGGACCTAACTCAATCAAATCAGGTGAAGGATCATAGTTAGGAGTAAACTCCCCATCTTCCACTTGAATGGGAAAAGGTGGTTCAAGAATACCTTCAACATGGTCTCCCATCGTCTGTGAATCAAAGGAAATACATGGGGATTTCTGTGTTGTTATGTGGTGGCATATCAAAAACCATATACCATTTGTCCATCTAGTTATCAACAAATGGTTGAAATGTGCACCACTCAATAGAGATATGAGGCGTGTTTTCATTTGGGATTTCTCCCATTCGAGGGTCCCTAAACAATGAAAATAAGTGGTCTTGAACATTATTTTCAACTTTTTGATTTCATTTTAGTCTATCCCATCAGCATATTCTTGTCTTTTTCTTTTTCTATATGATGTAATATCATATAGTAGAGAGGCAAATCTAGTCACCACCACTAAAATCCGTACTAAGTCCCCTCAAGTGGGAAATCTCAATCAGTATCTCGGCATT
>LPNX010644050.1:5000-17662 GCA_001517045.1 Pseudotsuga menziesii | reverse complement strand
TCATAGCCCAAAATCGGGGATCCTTCCACCTCATCGTAGAAGGGGACTCTAAACTTATTTTGAACATGGAATCCAAACTTCAATATGGGTCTAGCAGCAACAAAGTTTCTTTTTCGTGGAGGTTGGACCATGATCTACAGCAAATTGTAGATCTTCTCTCAGAGCCAAGGGCAATCACCTTTCAGCACGTCCGGCGCAAGGCCAACTCCCTTGCAGATAAAATTGCTGATAGGGGTGTTCTTTCACCCTCCTTCATACAGATTTACACTGTGAATGAGATTCCTCACACTACATTCAAGGAAGATTGCATTCAAACGACATCCAAAGACCATTCCCTGGATGCGGGTGACAGGCAGGCACACCCTAGACGTCGTACTCATGACGTGCCCCAACACGTCACTAGTCTCTTCACCACTCTTGCTGGAAATGATGAGGAGAACAGGTGGCCCCATGCACACTGGAACACCCAAACGACAAGCTCACAACTTGACAACAAACAGAATGATGACGTCTCCGAGGATGATGCCACACGCACAACAGATGACAGCGAGCTTGATCTTCCACGTAACTCCAGTCCCCTTGACAATTAAGGTTTTGTAGGTCCGATACACATCTTTAATGGTCAACCATTACGCTCCTCGGATGCAGTGCATCAGATCTCCTTCGAGGCTCTTCGCTCTCTCGATTTCACATTTCATCACCTTCGCTCCTGCTTAGCTCGCTCTGTATTGAAAATCCCGCTCCCGAGCAACTCCTTCCAACACCCAAGCTCATGCTCAGCTCTTTATGTGACTTCATCGTTTCGATCCCTCACTCGCAGAAACATCCATGCCGCCTTGTCGACGAGGAGCGTCGAGGGGAAGGAGAGGATGAGGAAGGGATTGAAACCCCAGAACGCCACCCTTCCACCCGCAAGCTAGAAATCAGGGCTATGACGTAGAGGTGCTGGAAGAGCTGAGAACCCTAGTCGAGTCCACCAAGCGTCCATGAATGGAATGTAGAGGTGACCTGCAACTCACCATAAATTGATGCTCGGGGCTTCGATTGACAACCCGTCAATTTTGTTCAATTCATGATGTTGTCTTTTAGTTACGGGGTCCTCTCTCCCACTTATCCATTTCCTAGTGACCTCCGTATATGGTGTTTTCTTAAACTAGGGTTTCTCTCAATAGGGGACAATGCATTTCACACCAATGAAGGACAAACTTAGAAAACCATGGACGGTGGGGATGTGGTTGGTGTTTCCATATTTCCCCTGCCCAAACAGGATAGCAAGAGTTGGTGGAATTCAAAATTGCGGCTCCGTGACATTTTTTGTGCACTCAGCACGATTCCACCAAGTGTCCTTGAACGAAATCTTGAGGTGACGTGTAACTCTCCCTAAATCGATGCTCAGGAATCCGATCAATGAACCGTCGATTTTGTTGCATTCATGACATGGGATTTTAGTTAGTGGGGCCTCTCTCCCGCTTATCCATTGCCGAATGACCTCCGTATACGGTGATTTTTGAAACTAGGGTTTCACTGAGTTGGGGATAGTGCATTCCACATCAACGTGGGATAAACTTGGAAAACCATAGATGTTGGGGCTGCAGTTGGTGTTTCTATATTTTCCGTTACCAAACACGCTAGCAAGATTTGGAAAATTTCAAAATTGCCGCTCCGTGATGTTTTTTGTGCCCCGAAAATGAGTCCACCAAGTGTCCCTGAATGGAATCTCGAGGTGAATTGCAACTCACCATAAATTGATGCTTGGGAATCTGATCAACAAGCCTTCGGTTTTGTTGGATTCATGACGTGTGTTTTTAGCTAACGGGGCCTCTCTCCCTCCTATCCATTTCTCGGAGACCTCTGTATATGGTGGTTTTTGAAACTAGTGTTTCACTTAGTAGGGGACCATGCATTTCATGCCAATTAGGCCCAAACTTGGAAAAACAGGGACGGTGGGGATGTGGTTGGTGTTTCCATATTTCCCCTACCTAAACACGCTCGCATGAGTTGATAGAATTCAAAATTAAGGCTCTGTGACGTTTTTTGCGAATCGTGAATGAGTCCACCAAGAGTCCTTGAACAAAATGTGGAGGTGACATACAACTCGCCATAAATCGATACTTAGGCATCCAATCAATGAACCGTTGATTACATTGAATTCGTGACGTGATATTTTAGCTAGCAGGTCCTCTCTCTCGCGTGTCCATTGCTAGTTGACCTCCATATATAGTGGTTTCTGAAACTAGGGTTTCACTCAGTAGGGGACAATGTATTTCATGCCAACGAGGGCCAAACATGGAAAACCGCGGATGGTGGGGCTGAAGTTGGCATTGCCATATGGCCCCTTCCCAAACACCCTAGCAGGAGCTGATAGAATTGAAAATCGCTTGGTTGTGTGGGTTTTTGTACCCCGGCACGAGTTTACAGGGGATCCCTAACTCTAACTAGGATTTACTCTTTAACATGCATGGCCGAGGGTTTGGAATTCATAACATATGGTTTAGCATGCACAGATTTTTCAACTAGATGTTCATCAATGGGGAAACTCTAACCCTACCAGGGAAAACCTAATCCTAAACCTAATCTTATCTTACTGTCATAATTCAGTTTAGAATCATTCTAATGTCGAACTCAAAATTTTCAAATCTAGTGGACTTATGCTTCAAATTATGTTGATTCACGAAGTTGGATCCCACTCTTTGGATTCTATTGTAGTTCCTTTAATGTTGAGTGATTATTCATTGGGTGCATGAGGTTTGTTGAATAGTGTTGTTGGTCATTGATGAAATGTGAAGCATGTATTGCACTTAGTTTTATTAAATTACACTTGAACATTGACTTAACTTGTAATTTATTCATCCAAACTCGCAATTTTTAATTAGATATATCCAATTGGTGTGCATGTAGTGAGTTCATTGAAATCTTGAAATACATTATATTGCACTTAGTGTTATTAAATTACACGAGCAAGAACTTTGACTTAACTTGTAATGATCATCCAAAATAAGAATTTCTAATTAGATATCCAATTAGTGTGCATGTAGTGAGTTTGTTGAAACCTTTAAATATACAATAGTTTTTTCTTTTGACATAGTGAATTCATAAGTAATAGATAAAACACACAAATCAACACAATAGATTGACACAAGAACATGTGGAAACCGAAGAACAAATAAAAAGTGAAATGTATGATTCATTTATAAGTGAAATGTCCATGTACATGTCTCCAAAAGTACATATATATACAAAAGTATCTAAAAGTACATGTAGATCCAAAAGTACATATATATCCAAAATTACATGTATCCAGAAATATCCAAGCCGCACGTACATGTATCCAAAACTATCTAAGCCATATGTACATGTAAGTGAAATGTCAATGTACATGTCTCCAAAAGTACATGTATCAAAAAGTATATATATATATCCAGAAGTACATGTATCCAAAACTATCCAAGCCAAAATGTATCAACTACCTACATGTACATTGACATGTGCATGTATCAAAATGTACATATATTTGATAAGAGACATCAGAACTCAAGCTTCCTCTTTTTCTTTCTTGAAATTGATCCTCTAGGTACATCTCTAGGATCAGTGCATGTCTCTGAATTTTGCAAATTAAATATCAATCGTTAAATTCAACTACCTATGTACTAATACATTAGCTCAATAAAAGACCATATCTAAATTAAGTCAACAATTATCAACATGTGCATGAAAATTGCATGAAACACTTGGTCATTAATGGACATCTCACCTCAACGAGAGAATGTGACAAAGGGGATTGTGTTCCTTGTGTAGCAGATGGAGCTGTTCATTGAACATCAAGGATGGTCACAAGCATGGTCAAATAAGAGGGGGAAAGAATTGCTGCTGCTATTGGTGTCTACAATCACCAAATGTTGAAATAGTTAGACATGCATGAATAAACAAGAGACAAAAATAATAAACTATGTATAGATAATGTTGAAATAGTTGTACCTCTATGTGGCTTGTTGTTATTGTAGGTGCCACATTGACTATTGCATCAACGACCCCCGGGGGGTTTGAAATAAAAAACTTTGGATCTTGATGCAGTAAACATGAAAATCAAACAAATTAACAAAAATGGTTTATGCACTGGATTTTAAGTCAACCAACAAATATCATTTAAGGGTATACATTACCATGGTATCAGATGGAGCTGTTGGTTGAACATCAAGGATGGTCGAAGACATGGTTGAACCAGAGAAGCCAGTAACTAATCCTGCTGCTGGTGGGTACAATCACCAAATGTTGAAATAGTTAGGCATGCAAGAATAAACAATAGACAATAATAATAAACTATGTAAAGATCATGTTGAAATAGTTGTACCTCTATGTGACTTGTTTCCATTGCAGATGTGGCATGAATGCTGCATCAACAATCCTTGTGAGGTTTGCAATAGAAAATTCTTGATCCTGATGCGATAAACATGCAAATCATAAATTAAAAAAAACAATTTATGTACTGGATTTCAAGTTAACCAACAAATATCATCGAAGGATATACATTACCATGGTATCAATAGATCCATGGTCATGGGAAGCTGGAGTGTTTTTAGGAGTAGGTCGCCTCACATACACATGAGCCTTATTCATGTATGTCCTAGGAGGAGATACAAATCTAGGAAATGGTCCAGATGTTTTGACTAGTGACTACAGTCAGCAAGTGTACATGTAGTTAGACATGCATGATTCAATGAACAAACATGTATTTAAAAAATGACATTTTTAATTGTTTACCTGGAGCCAAGATGTTTCCTCGGATGATATGACCATGAAGGATCTGGCATCTGCAAGTTTAATAATTGTAAATATTAGAATGTAGATAGAATTAGTGAACTAACATGTACAATATGTGGAAATTAACAAATTAACAAGTATTAAAAACTGAAATTTTAAAATATTTACCTCGGTGCGAGAAACAGAAATGGGTGCTATATGAATCTCTACACTAACAAAGGGATCAGTGGATGGAATGTCATGCCACCCTGTAGCGTGTGGAACATATGACTTGGGGGCATCACTGCCGACATAAAGCATCAATCAATTCACAAAATTAATATATTAGTTCAAACTATATATATGTGTACAAATAGGAAAATAATCGAATAAATTATTAAAATTAACCATCTACATACATCACTCAAAAACCCACTGAATGCAACATCTCGAGAAAGACCATAGCAGGGATGACCACACGATGTGCACTCGTGAGGCTCAAAACTAGGCTATGGATGTGACGATGGTGCTGCACTAGTAGATGGTCCTGAACTAGTGGATGGTACTGCACTAGAACATGGTTCTGCATCATGATGACTTGGTTTATGTACCACACCAGGGACAGATGTCCCTTCCTCACCCATATGCTGAAACATAGTGCTATGGTGAACAACCACCCATGCCAAACTCAAATATGCATCACATGTCTCTGGATAAACACGATGTGCAGGTGGCACATCTCACAAAGGAAACTATACATGTAAGTGAAATGTCAATGTACATGTCTCCAAAAGTACATGTATAAAAAATTACATATATATCCAACACTACATGTATCCAAAACTATCCAAGCCAAATGATAAGGCCGAGCCTCCACCTATGCTTGCATGGAATTCTTATGCATATGTGTCTGCTTCGGAATTTGTTTCATATTCAACATGTCTATGCCTTGGAGTATGATAAACCATGGCTAATTCAACATTATATCCAAATTTTCAATATGCTCATGTTTAGCCGTTCATGTGAGTATGCTACTCAACTCCACCTTTTATGATATTTTAGAAACAGATATGGTTTTTTTTGCAGATTCCAAATATGTAAATTTTAACAAGAATACATAATTTTTTTTATTTTTTTTATTTATCTTCTGTCATCACTCCTCAACTCAAAAAACACAATGTTAGTGTTTCATCCATATCTCTTTCATTTCTCAACCATTAAAAAAAAATTGTACTATGCACTAAACACTACCGACCTCTACATGCTATAAAAAACCCATTTCCAAATAATTGCATTAAAACATTGAAATGTTGCACCCACAATTGACGTACCATTTTCAAGGTTTGTTCTCTTAGATAATTAAAGAAAAATTAAAAATATTATTTTTATTATTGGAAAAATAGTCGTGCACTAGCACTATATGTTCTCTATATGTATACCGGTTTTCGTAAGTTTATTCCATCATTTAGTCACTTAGAGGCTGCACCCACAAAAACATATACCTTATAATTTGTCCCAAAAATAAAAAGTTCCCGTTAAAAAATATCTAACTTTAGATATTTAACAACATTTTCAATAGAAAAAAAATTATATATTTGGAAACGTCATTCAATTTCCTACATTTCTTGTTTTTAATTCATCCCAAGATTCATTGTGTAAGTGTCTCAAAATATCCATGCAAGTTGATGGATGCCTGTTTTTTTAGTTTTCTATTGCATCTAATGCGTCAAAAGAGACCCTCATCAGCTTGCACACACCCTCCTGCTTAACAAAATAATAAAAATTAAAAAATTGAATTATCTGCAAAAGAAATTTTGGTAGTGCACATAGTTTTAAAACCATGTGCAAGGCCTCCTAAACAACAAATGGTTTTATTGTACATGGTTTAGGAGGTTGTTGCAAATGGTTTTAAGACCATCTGCAAGGCCTCCTAAACAACCTATGGTTTTAGGAGGGCCTTGCACATCATTTTAAAACCATGTATAGGGGAGATGTTGTAATGTTCTTTCTTATATATATATATATATATATGAGCCATAAATAATATTAAATATTAATAATAAAAATATTATATGTCCACCTTAAATAAAAAGATGTGTCTTGGTCAGAATCACACCAACGCTGATAGTTGAGTGCTAGTTGAGTGCAATACTTAAGAAAAGGTTTGCACCTTCAAAGATTTGATCCCTCTCGACACTTGATAGACCCTAGGATTTGGATCTATGTTGGTAATAAGACAAATACATTAAATAAGAGGAGGGGTAGAGAAGGTGAGTGTAAGCTATTAAAGGTTTCTTTTTTACGTTAGATGCAACCGAACATAAAAACAAAAACATACATCACTATTTTTCCAAAATAACATTACTAGTTTTAAATATTTTTAAAATTTAAATCTAAGTAAATAGACTTCAAAATTTGTACCTCAAGTCTTACACGAGCTTTCCAAGGTCTTAATTCACTACTACAATATGATGATGTTTAAGGATATTTTTAAAGGTAATCTTAACATATTGTCTTGAATATCTATTTGAATTAGATAGTAAATTTCTAATAATGTTTAAGAGGCTTTTTAAAACAAAATTAGTCTCGAAATTGCTTTTATTTTTTTTAAGTTGGCGAAGTTACTATTATTTTATCACAAAAGTTGATGTTATGATTTTACGACAATGGTAAAGGGATTCACTGTTTGCATGAATCTTTTCATGCTCATCCATTTTTTATTGAGATGGTTGCTAAGCTAGAGCTGTTGTGATCGAAATTGTCTCGGTGGTGATGGTAAACGGGACAATATTGAAAGATTGGATGCTATTCAATCTAAGTTTCCATGTAGTGAGTTGAATAGCTCAATTGATCTATATTATAGGGTTCAACGGGTTATTTCATTCAATCGATCAGTGTCAATAGAAAGGAGATCTATAAATTTTTTTGTATGAAGCAAGAAGCTCGAGCACTGTTAGGAAGCTGCACACTTCGATTTGAAATATTACTCTTATACTCTGGCTCCCCTGCAACAAAGCCTCCCACCATACCTTTGAAGACTCCTCCCACCACAAATTCAAGTAATGTCAGTATAATCTCTTTGGATCTTTGTCTATAGTATAACGTTATGATTTGCAAAATTTTGAATTCTAAAATAAAATATAATTAAGAATTTAAAAGTATAATAAAAGTAAAATTACATGTAGAATTTTTAGATTTATCTTAAAATATATATCGCATGTTGTGCTTCAACTCTCTAGAAATGTGCCCCTCCCACCGTTCATGAGTGTTTCCCTTTACCGAAAAAGGGAAAGATCCTTGGTTTGATGCCCCAAGAATGAAAGCGATCTGGCTTGGGAATCAAGATAAATTATTCATGTGAAACCCTGTGAAGCCCATGGTGTTGCAACTAATTGCGAGTGGGTTATCCAACTGAAGAAACCCCCTGTTCTCTATGGTAAGGTCATCCTATAAAAGCTACAAATGCTCTAGTCATGGGTGGAATACAAAAAGCTAAAAGGATTGCGGGATGATACTTTGCTTAAGAGTCTTTTTAATATAAATGTATTTTCTTTTGGAAAACTCAGTAAGTTGTAACTTAGTCTAGAATCCTCTTAAAGAATGCTAACTATAACACTGGGTATTGTTAGAGGCATGGTTATAAATTTAATTGTCTGTCTGTTTTCCCTATCGAGCAAACTGAAATCTGGATTTTCATAGTGAGAAGATAGAATATGCAACCTTTCTCTCTATTTATCATGACCCAATGAAATTTGAAATTTGATTCTTACTGTATTTTTATAAAACAAACCCATGAAAGCAACAACCTTAGAGAGGGAGGCCCTGGCCCTGTATACATGGTATGATTATATGCAACTATTATTTTAAAAATTGTATGACTTGACATGTTTTTGCATATTTTCTTCTTGATGTGATTGAATTTTTAGTAAAGAGCCTAAGATGGAAATAACGTTGAAAAAGTTACATGTAATAGCTAGACAGGGAAAACTATAGTTTATGAAGTAGATCTTGTGGCCAATCTTCAACACCAAAATCTTGTAAGGATGCTTGTGTGTTCTACACAGTTGCATGTTTATGAGTATTTTCCAAACAATAACCTCGACACCTTTGTGTTTGGTAGGTAATTTTGGAATTTTTTGAATTCAGGGAAAGATGATAAATATTTTGTGAACTTTATAAGACTGATTATTTAAAATCTTTCAACTTTATTGATTTTGAAATACATTTTTGCATTTGGTAGATTTTTTTTGGATTTTTTTAGGTTGAAGAAAAGATGATAATCTTTCCATGATATTTGATTTGCAAATTTGTTTATATAGAAATTGAAATGTATTGGAAAAGGTGATATAACATCATAATGGAATAGCTCGAGGATTTCTTTATCTGCATGAGGCTTCACAACTGATTCTAGGTTAACAACAAGTAACATTTTTCTTTATGAGAAATTGAATCCCAAGATAGTTGATTGTGGGTTAGCAAGACACTTTTGTGAAGATGAGGATCATATCCCAAAAAATATAAGGAGATAGTAAGAATGTTTCTTTGTACCTTTTTTCGTATGCAATTTATTTATAGTTTATATTTATTTAATTATGTGATTTATTTAGAAATACATAATAAAATTGTCATAATAATCACTAAAATTAAAATTTGGATATTTTATATGGTCACTTGTAAAACATTTGGATATTTTTATATAGTCCAATGTAAAATAGATTCATGCACAACAAAATTTGGACCCAAATTTCACCGAACAAATGCGATGCAATTCGACGAAATTGATTGTCTCGTCAGATTTCACCTTCAAAATTACAAATTTTGATCTAAGTTTTTTTATTTGAAACATGGAATTGTCGGATGTCCGACGACCATCGGTTATACAATTACTACCGTTGATTATCCAACTTATACATGGTAATGGAAAGTAGGGTAATATTGTCGGATATCCGAAAAATTTTAAATTTTAAAAACTATAAATTATGGTAACAATCCGACATGTTTGCTATACAAGTGACGGTATGCGGAAATTGTATTCTTCGCACAATCTGGTTTCCATAAAATAATACACAATTATTTCAATGTTTTTTGTGATTAAAAATAATGAAGTGTGGAGATTGATTTTTTAAGATCGATAATCTTCATTTAAGCTCTTTATGAGAAAATGTCAAATAGAAATATTCCTGATCTAGATGAACACAATCGACAATTGCTTGCTAGATTGTGGGTCAAATTGAAAAGAAAGGGTGATGGGAAATGTTATTGTCCATGTAGTCAATGTAGGGGCTTTAAATGGCGAGGAATAAAGATCACAACAACTAGAAAACATTGTAGGAAACATGGACACGCTTAGGGGGGAAATGAATATCGCCCATTTGTAAGTTTTGCACTAAATATGTTTTTATATTGATTGCTTTTGTAAATGTATGTATTATTTTAATATTTCTTATATTAACTAATATCTATTGACGATTTCATGTAACTATAAAGGAAATATATCCTATCGCATATCGTCCAGAGGACGTGCTTTCAGAACAAGTATCGGAGGAACATGGAGCTATGAATAATGGAGAAAAAATTAATGATCATATTGAAGAAGATGATCATACTGATAACATAGTTGAAGATGATGGTACAAATACATTGATGCATTCTGTATTTAATGTTAGAATGGATGATGATGATGATCATCATGAAAATGATGACTTTGATGGTGTTCATGTGGTTTACCTTTTCTTGAGAATCCATATGAACCCCTTTATGTGGGATCAAGACAAATCTTCTCTCTGCTATATTGTAGATAATGAACTTGAAGGTTATGAATGACCTTTCAAACACATCCGTCACATGGATGTTAAGGTATGTAATATATTCCATCACATATATATGATCACGCTAAAGGTTATCACTATCCATCTAATAAAATTATTGTTAATTCATAAGTCAAATTAATATGGAAAAAATGTGTTTCATTAATGGGTTGGTGCAAGCTAATGCTGGTCATTTATGACACGTTCGTTGCAATGGAATTCTAAAAAAATAGAAATATGAACGTCAAAAAGCAATATTAGAGATACCTGCACAACGTTTTGGAATATGGCGTAAGAATATGAAACGTGGACAATCGGATTACCTTCCGAAATATATAACTTTTATTTATGGAAACTAAGTATAAATCCCCAAAAATGAGGTTCTTCTAAGTTTGGTATGTTATTTTGTTCCCAAAAAATAATGAATATGTTTGCGTTGCTCCACTCGTTTGGTATGAAAATGGTGGAGTTTTGTGAACAAAATTATATAGAGTTGTAGATAATAGGTGTGTCTAGTGCATCGTTATTTTTCCAAATTTATTTATGTTATATATAATTTTTTTAAATTAAGGAAATTAGTGACGCCTTAAAATGACAAGGTCAAGCATTGGTCCACAACATCTTGATCTTAAGATAGTCAATGAACGATAATTTTTTTTTAGGATGTAGGTCTTTGTGTCTTCTTGTGCAAGTTCTTTTCCATTTTCTAAATAGGTGAGCCGATTAAAATTTATAGCCGAAGCAAATAGCCTACCTTTTGTGTTAGATTGACGTTAGTCCATTTAAAATTAAATAAAAAATAGAAAAAGATAATAGATTTAAATAAAAATTACATATTCAGAATCTACAGACAGAGTTACACAAGTGTGTGAATTTTTATTAGCAGTGGACAAGCATGGCATATGCAAAATCATGCACGAAATATGATAAGTGGTACAAAACATGTTTTATGTCATAAGACAGTCAAAACCACTTGGTTTGGCAACCCAAACCTAAAACCAAAGCAGCCAAGTCATCCACTATGTAGGCTAGAAAAAAGGTGCCCTCAAAAATTCTAACTTTAAATCACGCATGTGCGTAGTTTAAAACGTAACGTATATGCACTAGAAGCGCAATCACGCTTCTAAGTGCATACACATTAAACACGCGTGTGCGCATATCTTAAGTTAAAACTTTGTTTTGATTTTATTTTCAGGAATTTGCAATAGAATGATGATGATGAGGAGGAGGATGATGACAATGATGATGATGAGGATTATGACTATGATGATGATGGTGAGGATGATGATGATGATGATGGCAATGATGATGATGATGAACAATGATGGTGATGATGGTGATGATTATGATCACGATGACTATGGGTATGATGATGATGATTATGATGATAATGATGAAGATTACGATGATGAGGATGATGATGTTGATGATGATGATGATGATGATGACCATGACGATGATGACCATGACGATGATGATGAACAATGATGATGATGATGATGATGATGATCACGAATAGTATGACTATTATGGTGATAATAATGATGATGGTGATGATGACAATGATGATGATGACTATGATGATGATTATGAGGATGAGGATGAGGATGATGATGACGATGAGGAGGAGGAGGAGGATGACTATGATGATGATGATGAGGACGATGATTAGGATGAGGATGAGGATGATGATGATGATGATGATGACGACGACGATGATGAAGATGATGATGATGACGATGATGATGATGATGAACAATGATGGTGATGATGATGATGAGGATGATGACAATGATGACGATGAGGATGATGACTATGATGATGATGATGAGGATGAGGATGATGACGATGATGACGATGATTATAACAATGGTGATGATGATGATGATGATGATGATGATGATTATGATGACAAAGAGGAACAATGATGACAAAGAGGAACAATGATGACGATGATGATGAGGATGATGACTATGAGGATGATGATGAGGATGAGGATGATGATCATGATCATGACGATGACGATGATGATGATGATAAGGATGATACAATGATGATTATGAAGATGATGAGTATGATGATGAGGATGAGGATGAGGATGAGGATGAGGATGATGAC
>LPNX010643990.1:35632-96787 GCA_001517045.1 Pseudotsuga menziesii | reverse complement strand
TTCCTCATTATTTTTATTCATTTTCTTCCCTTTTGGGGATTTTTGCTATTTTTGGAGGAATTTTGGTTATTTTTGGAGGAAAAAGGGGTTTTTAGGCCTTTTAGAGGCTTTTTAAATGGTTTTATGGCCTTTTGGAGGCATTTTAGGCCTTTTGGAGGCTTTTAGTGGGATTTTCAAGGAAATATGGTGGGTAAATGGACGAATGAGCCATGAAATGGGGTAGATGAGGTAGTTAACCATTTTTGGGTGTTAACACATAGAGAGACGTAGGCATAGTAAATATTCAACAAGAAGGAATGCACAGACAAAGATAACGAGAATTAACATGAAAATAGACAAATAGACACAAAAAAAGGAAATAGATAACTTTGCCAACATTTCTCCTGGAGATTCTGCCTCTAAGAGTTTTGATTAGTAAACAACAAAATCAATGGCTAAATGAGTATAAAGGTATTTAATATGGTCTTCAATCTACAATAGTTCCTTCTGCTTTTGTTGGTTCTTGTTATTATTCCAAAAAGAGACCAAACCCTTTAGCGAGCACATAAAAGGAGGCAAGATATATCAATAGGAACGAACCAAAAAGGAAAACTCAGCTTCCTCCGACCACACTTGACAATATTTAAAGGGATACTTAATCACTGTGAACTCTTCTCCAATTTCAAACATATCAACGTATGGTATGAAATAGCCACTATCTATGTCCAAGACTTGCATGAATCCACAAAGCCAATAACTTTTTTCTGCATATAAGTTATCTTATAGCTTCATCTCATGCATAAATTCCAAAGCATTCACCTTAATGAATCTGGGAACCTACACTCAAGAAAGAAAACCGTTTCTCAAAACTTATGGAAATAGATAAGCATGAATCAAATAAGAAAACAAATGATAAAAAAGCACTGCGTCCCAGACATCCAAAAGCTCTGCATCACAGACATCCAGGCAAGCTGCACTGGATGACTTCAAACCAACAGATGAATGAAGCTTTGCATCACAGACATCCAAGCAGCACAAGGTCAATCAATACGGGAGAGAACTTATAAAAATTCTCGATTTCCTTACCAATACCAATAGCAGAGAGGACTTATAAATACTATGCGCTCTCCATTGTCGTTGCTTACTTTTTGCTTTTGTTTGTTGTTTGCTTTGCTTTTTGTTGTTGCCTATTTTTTTGCTTTTATTGCTTTTATCGGTGCCTACTTTTTGCTTTGCCTTAAACAATTGCTTTGTTTTTTTTTTAATCGTTTCTTATTTTTTGCTTTTCGCTTTGCCTTAGACTTATTATTTTTTGCGTTTTTTTTCTTTTACCAGAAAAGCGAAGTGTGCGTGGACAAAACCGTTTCTTATGCATCTTTTTAAAATGTATTTAAATTTATAATATCTATCATTTGAATTTCATTTATATTTTACATATGTTCTATATTTATCATATAACAATATTAATAATTTAAATATATCTCTTCAACAAAGGTGGAGGTTCAACATGCACTTAATTAAAAATTACATTAAATCAAATAATAACCTTTATTCCAAGGACAATTTCCTTCACCTTAAGGAAGACTCAAGATGACACCCTAAGAACAATTGCCTTCACCCTCAGCATCGATTACAACTATAAAAGATGAGGCAATGTAAACGGTTTATAAAAGATGAGGCAATGTAAAATGTTTAATGAAGATGATGACTGCAACTTTCTTTTTAGTAGGCAAATACTATGAACCAAGAACAACATCCTAGATGAGTTGTCGAATGAATTGCATGTGAATCTCTATGCATTTTTTCCTCTGACGCTCCACTAGGTTGCGGAAAATAGGTATGGCACTTTGATTATAAAAAAAAAAGAGTAATCAGGTGATCTTGTTTAATTCCAAACTCTATCATTACTTGTCGATTCCAAACTCTATCATTACTTGTCGAATCCAAAGTCTTGACTAGCAAAGAATTGGATCACAATACTCATGTTCTACATAAGATAATGCAATCATTGATTGCTTCTTGTAAGACTAGGAAATAGCAGAAAATCCAAGGCGACCCCATAAATTTGTGCTTTCGCGTCTTTCTATAATTGCGGTCATGGTCAGAACTTCGTTTATAAAATCATTAGAGGCTCCCGAGCATAAGGCTTGTTATTTGACAGTATAATATGATCCATGTATCAATGTCAACTAATATCCGGGATGGAATTGTATCCTTCCCATGGCATATAAGCTACTAAAATGTTTTTTCCCAAAGAGAGTTCTCCCCCTACTGTAGCCGCACCGTCCGCCAGAATTTGTCCCTTCTTTACACATTCCCCTTCGAACTTGAGGTTTTTGATTCATACAAGTATTGGTATTAGAACGTTGATATATAACCAATATGTTCGTACAGTGTCTCCATTAACCGATGAAGTGATATTTGTAGCATCGATATACTCGATCCTTCCCTCTTGTGTAGAGAGACAAAGCTAGATGTGGACGTTTGGTCATCAACTAAACCACACCAAACAGAATGAGTGAAACCTTCAAGTTGAGAAGCACCTAAGGTATACTGAAAGCCAAAATTGGTAGTATCCTTAATGTACCTCAAAATTTGCTTGGCTACCTTCTAGTGACTCTCATGAGAAAATTGTGAGAACAAGAGACACACCTGCAAAAGGAGATGGCATGTCATGTATGGGTCGAATATATTAGAATTCCGACCAATTTAATATATAGCAAAGGATTAAGGATTAACGCATGATGAAGTACAACTCATAAAAATTGGAATGCCTTAACTAAAATGGAATGGGTGGAGGTTTGCAATCAACCATGCCAAAGTAATGAAGTAAATAAAAGGCATACTTTTACCGAAAAATGGAAATCCCTTATGAATATTAAAGGACATATAAGCTGATAAAATAATGCAAAGGACCGAGATCTGTCATATCAAACTGCTCCTACTGTGCTTAATGAGCACCCTAAATCATGGATGAAGACTACCAATGAGAATTAAATCATCCATGTACATAACCAATATCAAGAGATCAACACCCTACCTCTTAGTGTGCGCTATAAGATTAGAATGACAATGATTAAAACCTAAAACAATAAGGAAATTATCCATCTTGTCATACCAAGCTCGGGGAGCTTGTTTAAGACCACATAATTAACATTGGAGCTTGCATACATGTGAAGGATCCTACACAAAACCAAAATATTGCTCCATGTAAATTTACTCGTGCAACTCTCATGTAGAAAAACATTGTTGGAAACATGGGAAACATGGGAAAAGGTCTCAGAATAATCAATTCCTTTAACCTATGAAAATCCCTTGGCTACAAGATGTTGCTTCTGCTTTTCAACATAGCCATCTACTACATATTTGGTTTCATAAATCCATTTACAATGATCAAGCTTGTGTTCCTTGGGAAGAGGAATGAGATTCCAAGTGTTATACTTCAACAAGGAAGAATACTCCTTTGACATAGCAACATCCCATTTTGGTATACTAACAACATCAAAAAATTGTTGTGGATTAGTTAGTGCAAATGGTGTCACTCAAAAGAGAAATACAAGATGTATGTGAAGAAATGTGGAAAGGGTTGGTGACCAAATAACTAAAATTAGTTTCCTTGTAGCCATATCTTTTAGGTCTCTTTTGTTCAGAAAGGCTCTTACTCAAAATTTGTCCTTGATCAAGGGGTGTTTATGGAATATTTTCTTCTGCTTGACCTGCAACTTCATGTAGATTTTCTACTTGTTGATTTTCATTGCCAATAGTGTGATTTGCAACAACAGTAATTCTATCAACTTCTTGTTCTGCAAAAACAAAATTGTCAATGCAATCTTCACCATCATCTACAAGACAATCTATGAGGATTAGGAGAAATGATTACGTCGAAGTGTTCATCAAGTTGAATACACTTGTAAACATGGCATCTTTAGAAATAGGAACAAATAACCTATATGCCTTCATATTTGTAGTGGATATTTCTCTCCAGCTAGATGCAAAAGCACCTACCTTAGATCAACAAAAGCACCTACCTTAGATCAACATGATCTAAGGGTAGAGTTCATGGTGCAAGGGAAAAAATCAACCTCGACTTACAAGCAAACAATAACTAATAATTTCAGATTTTCTAATTTTTAATAAACAAATGCAACATACCTTTTGAAAAGTGGGCAAGTGCAGCTGTTATAGGATGTGGTTCGACGGCTTCCACGATCTGGTTCTCCAATTTTCTCCACCTATGGTTGTTAATGGGAATATGAATCAAGGACTGTATGGAGTAAACTCAACATATGATGTGGAAAAGTGTGAGAAAAAGGTGAACAGTGTGATGAAAAAACTGAGAATGTAAAATTTTGGAATGTTTATGGGGAGACCTTCAAAATGTATTTATAGGATGATCCAAGATTTTTTGGCCATGGCATTGGTCCATGGTTTTTCATAGTGCATGGTATTTGTCCATGGTTTTTTACCCATTCTCATTTTAGGGTTTTTTGTCCTTTTTTGGGAGAATGGGGTTATGTTGCAATAAATGCCATCTTCCATGTATTTATGAGGGAAAAAATAATGATGTTTTGGACCAATTTGGGTGGAATTTAGTTGTGAAGGTCAAAATAGGGGGAATAATGGTGGGATTATGATGTATAATTATGGTGTGGACCATATAGAGCTATGTGGACAATTTTTGGTGTTAACAGATTGCCCCCTGATGCCCCCTGATGTGTGAGAGCAGGAGCTCATTGTATGGTCGACAAACATCATAGGATCAAGAGAGGAATGGTGACAACAATGGAAAAACCAGAGAGAACCGTGGAAAGTCGAAGTCTCCTCATTCATACTGAGGTGGCTTTTGATTTGTATTACTTCTCAAAATGGATGAGGTACATATAATCTCATACATATATATGGATGAGGCGAGCATACTCATGCTCGTATCAATGTCTCAATAGAAAAATGGGGATCAGGCTCAAATAATGGGAGTCGATCAATACATATAACCGGTAGTACATAATGGTGGCCCCAATAGGAGGTTGAATACAAATACTGATATGAAGAATTGGTATATAGAAACAATAATATTCTCTTGGAATGCAATATCACAACAACTGATGCTCTGTTGATCTGAGGGTGCACATAATTGCATAGACACAACAACTGAGAGTCAAAATATCTAGGGTACAACAAATGGCATCTGATACTGTAGATATACAGAAGCATATGATACTGAGGGGCTTCCAAACACTATCACCAATGTAGCCCAGATATCACAAAGGACGTGAAACTGTATGCGTCCCAAATAGACTCACCAATGTGTTAGAGTTGGGTGACAACCGGGGTCTTCGACCCAATAATGAAGGAAGCAATACCCTGTACTAATGTCAACGGTGCGATAATGTAGATGAAGTCGAGCATGTGAGACAAAACCAACCCAAAAGGCACTAAGGACTCCTTTCAAGTGGTCCAAGGAACCCATCAATGAGGTTGATGAAACCAAGATACAAAGACCTCTGGGTCTATTCTTTGGAATAGATGTGTTGACGTCAACAGAGGGAGACCTACAACTACCAATGCAATGAGGTTTCCTTGATAGAAGCACGAAGGGGACAACCAGAGATATGGAACAATAATGAGATTGAGACACTGAATGGGGAACAAGGGCAAGGGAGTACAAGGGGCTCAAACTTACTTTGTTCAGAGTATAACGATAGGGCTGACATGGCAGCAGATGACTCTGACTCATGGGCAGGGAATCATAGTTGTGGAACGAGGGAGACGACTGCGATGGGTTATACTTAGGAAAGGAACTAGACAAGTGATATCCAGGGATGCAAGGGAGATTCATTGCAAAGTACTATGAACAAAGGAGATCCAATGGGGGGAATGTTTCCATAATGTGAGACTATATGCAATATGTCTAGGCATCGAAAGGAACCATTTAGGACTTCTTCAAAGTGTAAGGAGCACAAAGAAGGGATAGAAGTATGCTCAATATGATAAAATCTCGTGGATTTTTGTTGAGCACAAGATGGTAAATGCTCAATGGTGTTTTCATGTTTAGAGAGTCAAAAAACATGAAGAAGACTCCAATGGGGTCTCTTTTCCGTACAATAGTCTCCTAAGCCCAAAAAAGGATAAAAGCGTTCAAAAAAGAACTCTCCTAGCCGAAAGGAGCAAAGAGACTTCTTTTTCGTAGGTAGTACAACTGGGACGAAAAAGGATAAAGCTATACTAATTAAACAATCATTCAAATACTTTTATGAGCATGTACAAAACCAAGTTTGCTCGACGATCATTTCTTTATGAGAGGGTTGGAAAAGAGATTAAATACAACCCATACGTAATTTTTTTCGCATAGTACGGTCCCAATGACCAAAAAATCATAAAAGGATACAATGGGAAACATTCCTAGATGGAAGGTGCTAAGGTGGTCCTTTTCTTTAATAAGTCTACATAGCCTGAAAAAGGGATAAATGATACCACATAGACATCTTTTCATATATTTTAATGAGCGTGAAAGGAAGCAAGCTTGCTTGACAATATTTTAATTCTTTAAGGAGTCAAAATAGAGCTTAATAAAAACTCTGTAATGGTCAATCAAGTAAGGAGGAAGTGTTCAATGTGCCAAAAGAGGTGATGTTGGGACAATTGCTGACGAGGAGAAAAAATAACAGTGGAGCACTAGTGGGGCCTCCTTGCAAGACGGTGAATAGTGGTAAAATAATGCAAAGTCTGCAATATGGATGGAGAAGAGGGCTCTTGAACATGCCAATACAGAAGGGGTTCGACTTTCCTGGCACACAAATCGAGGTAACTCCAAGAAATGGCCTAAAAAAAAGATAGGGAGAGCATATGTACGCTTAGTGGTGGGAAGAAGGGGTGATTCAAAGGGGATTAAAAATGCATTGATTCCAACAACGGATAAATTAAGCATATAAAAATGTTTTAAGGGATGGTATAAGGAGGTCTTTGGAAATCTATTCCAAGCCAAAAAAAAAGACCTTGAACAAGAAATGGAACAACTTCAACAATAAATCATTCAAGAAGGAATATTAGAATAGACAATGAGGCTAGAAGAAGATCTACAATCCCAACTTGACCTCTAGTATACACAAGAGAAAATTTTGTACAAGCAGGAATCAAGGGTTCGATGGCTAAAAGAAGGGCACATGAGTTCAAAATTATTCCATCAAACAATGATTAATCATCGACATCATAATCACATCTCATATCTTTGGGATGCTCAAGTTAACTTGGTCACTCAACATGAAGATATACAATAAGAATTGATTACCTTCTATGGGTCCATTCTATCTAAGCCCTAGGGTAACAAGGATCTAACTATTCAAAAAATGGTTCATAACATCCACAAAATGGTTGTGGAGGAGCAAAATGAAAATCTAATGCAACCAATATCCCTAGAAGAAGTTTGAGTAGGTGGTTATGGCTATGGAAAAAGTGAAATTGTTAGTGTGTCATGGCTTCATGATAAATTGTTTCCATGCCTCTTGGTTCATTGTCAAATTTGATGTATTGGAAGTGGTGGACGAGTCCAGACTATGTAGGGGTGCGCTTTTGACCCTTATCTCCACGTTCATAAACCTGATCCCAAAAGAAGAAAGAGCTCGTAGTCTAGAGAATGTTCACCCTATATATCTATGCAGTGTTATCTACAAAATAATCACCAAGGTTATCTCCATTTGGTTAAAACCCTTGCTTCCTGATCTAATCTCCCCATAGCAAATGGGTTTTGTGGAAGGTCATCATATCCTGGAAAGAATTGTATTTTCTCATGAAGCAGTGCATTCTCTCAAAATCCAGAAGAAACCTGGGATGATCCTTAAATTGGATTTGTCAGAGGATTTTGATAGACTAAGTTGAAAGTATATGGAAAGTGTCCTTCTATCTTTTGGATTCTTGGAGGGCTTGATGAAATGGATCATCTCCCTTGCTTCCAATGTTTTTTAAACTATATCGCTTAATGGATCCCCCACAGAAACTTTTGCGCCCTCACATGGAATTTGAGGGGGGGATCCTCTTTCCCCACTCTTATTTAGCTTCATAGTTGAAGATTTGGGTCTGTCCATAAAATATATGACCTGGGAAAATTCCATGAAGGGGATCAGGCTAGATGGGGAAGTCGCCTCCCACCTTCAATTCACTGATGATACTCTGCTCTTTGGTACCCATTCTTTCCATGAAGCTCAAGAAATAAATTCAATCATAGAATATTTCATGGAAGCCTCTAACACTACCATCAACAAGGATAAATATCGTCTACTATTTTTCAATGTCCCCCTGAGGCTCCAAGTTAGAATTTAAAAATTGCTTGGATTTCAAAGGAATACCCTCATGTCGAATTACTTGGGATCTCCCGTTGTTGAGAAAGCTCGAGGAAACATGTTGTGGGAGAACCTTCTTTCAAAGCTAGAGAAAATTTAGAGAACTGGGATTTCTAATCTCTTAATTTTCCAAGTCGTTGCTTTAAGCAATGTATATCTATCTATTCTCCATATTGGCGACTCCTAAATCAATCTTGAAGGCAATCAAAATTTTGTAGCTTACATTCTTTTAGGTTGGAACTACAGAGAACAGGAAGTAGGACCTGGTGTCTTGGTTGAAAGTTTGCAGACCTAAATAGGAAGGTAGGTTGGGACTAAGGGATCACGATCTGGAAAATGTTTCCCTAGGAGCCAAATTGTGGTGGAGATGGCTAAAGAATCCTCTCTCACCATGGGGAAATTTGTGGAACTGGAAAAATGTTGTTGATTGAAGCCTAAAGATCTTATTCATTTGGATGGTCATTACCCTGGGTCAATGATATGTATGCGATTGGGGAAATAGGGGGTTGGTCCAAAATACAATTTATGGAAAAATTGCCATGTTTGGGGAGGACCCATGGCAATAGTCCCCACCCCTAAATTTGGATCCTTGGTGGGCAACAATATCTGATCAATATCTGACCAAGAATGTCACTAGAATCCATCAGTAATAGACTTCCAGTGTTTCTCCACAACTTTCTCAAACTTGGATTCCCTTGGCCCAATGGGAACTTCAAGAGAGCATGTCAAGAAGGGAAGCCATTAATGAAGAACTAGACCTTTGAAGTATTCAATTATGGATGGCCAATACACTCTTAGATGGGACTTCCAATCGAAAGGAAACTCCAATCTAAAATAAGCCTACTCCCTTCTCCTTCATAATGGTGATGAAGACAAGAGGAGGATCTGGTAGTAGATATTGAATCAAAACTTGTGGCCTAAATTCTCTACCTTCCTTTGGTTGGTGGCCAAAATCCGAGCTCTAACCTAGGATCAAATCAAAAAATGAGGATTTGAGGGCCCATCACGATATCCCCCATGTAATCTGGAGGAGGAAACTCTCAATATTCTCAACCTCTATACATTCTCATATTCAATTTAGGATAGGGGAGCCAAAACTCTTTGAACTTTAGATCATTAGAGAGATTGTATCAAGGCTAACATTGAATCATGGATATCGAATTCCTTCAAGAATAAAATCCTAAATAGAATATGAAAATTTCTCTAGGGATTCACTATTTGGGAAGTATGGAAAGAAATAAATTACAAAACGTTTGACTCCATAATGACTGAATATCAGGTTTGGCTCCATGTCAGAAAAAAACATAATTGAGACGATCAATGTTGTCCCTTGGCGGGAGGCTGAAAAACATTGCCCAGAATATGAAAGATCCATCCTACAATCCTGGCTTCCTCATCTCTCTATGTCACCTACTTTCTCTCCCTCTTCCTCGTCTCCAAGTCATTGGTATCCCCACCTTGTGGGCTTCATTAAGCTAAATTTTTATGGTCATCCAAAGGTAACCCAAGATTTGTAATCTGGGACAATACTTTAATATTTACAAGATAATAAGAATCATCCACAAAGGGTGATAAGAGGACCATTCCCGCCACACATGGAGTCTCTCAAGCAAACACGCGGATCATGCCAAACAGGAGCATTCCTGCCACACATGGATTCCCTCAAGCAAACAAGCGGATCATGCCAAACTGCACCTGGCGACCCCGTGATTACATTGTATTCTAGATTTAAGGGAACCTTGTGTAAACACAATCTCAAGGTTGGGATACTTCAAACCCCTCGTGAAAACATACCAACACCTTCTAGCTCCAGTTTTGAACATGATCGATCATCCAAAAGGCATTATGAATCTACCCACTCGTAGTTGAATCTTCGTCCAACTGAAGCACACCAAAGCACATCCCATGATGAATTAGTCGAATGAAGCTCTTCGTCCCAATAGCTTCAACACTAGGCCTAAGTTCCTGATCATTCTGGAAAACTGTCATGGGGGTGAGCTTCAAGGATGCTATAATATCCAAATTGATTGCATTATCAGAGGATTGGCTATTGGTACTACCATGGTTAGAAAAAAGAAAACAAAGTGCAAGCACCCTATCGACAGGAGTAGTTCCCATATGTTGTGCATCATGGTTAAGCAAGAGAAATCCAATGCATGCTTCTCTAGTGTAGTTCATCCTAGAGGTTGTTGTCTCATGACCGCAATGGAGGCTCGAATGCAAAATAATATTCAATGTCCTGAGACAAAGGAGCTCATTCAAGATCTAGGCATCTCATGGAGGATTTGGGCTCCATTTGCACTTATGGGACCCGATACACCAAGACGCATACTCCGCTATGGTATATAAAGGCTCCCCTGAGACAAACCATCTATGAAAGTGTCGCAAGAACGCTTCAAGCTAACAATGACAATGAGTTTGGTTGATAGACTAGACCTCCTAGAAGATTGAACCAGACGCCTAGCGAAGGGGCAGATGAATTTTGATGTGAAACTGAACACCCTAGACTAAGATCTCACTAGGAAGGTCTTTAGTATACCGGTTTCCTCCATGCTACAATCTAGCCTCATTGCAAGTACCGACACTTTTTTTGACTACATGACTCGGCATAGAGCTGCAACCCCACCTCCCCCATGTGTCAAATTGTTAAGGAAGCAATTTCTCTGCCAATTCCTTTGAAGCATCCACAATTAAAAGGACACTCATATATATCTAAGCAATGGTTCTTTAATAATTAGTTGCTCCATAAAAAAAACATATATAATGAATATGACTCAAACTTAGTCTTCGACATCCCCGCTTACAAACTACATAAAAGATAATAAATATTTTCTATTACTACACATGTAATAGTTTGGAATAGCATTTTTCAAAACTTATTAGAGAATCCTTTTCACACTCAATACTATCCCAGGTTATTTTCAAAGTTATTAACTTCAAACCAAACCTAATTCATTTCAAAATTTGACATATGATGTCCAGATAATAATACAAACTTGTCAAAGTTGTCTTTGTTTATGCTGAAGTATTTCAAGTTGTTCTGGTTTATTATTAGTTTGGCTGTCTTGGTTTATGCTAAAGTTGGTTTAAATTAATTTAAATGCGATGAAAGATGAATAGCTCAAATTTCAAGGTGAATTTTGTAATATTTATTTAATGAAAAACAGAATTAAAAAAGAATATATATATATGGGGAAGACTCAAAATAATAAATTCGAGTGATTATAATAAATCATAAAAAAATGGTTATAAAATAATTTAATCTCGCCTGAAATAATTACTTCCAATTCCCTTTTATTGCATAGAGTAGATACTAGAACTTGGGCGCGTAGTAGATACTAGAACTTGGGCGCGTATGAATACAAGCGTTCCCTGTACTATACTGTGCTTGTTTATATTACTGGGCATTATCAAGGGCAGGGTCTTAGTATTATCGGTGGGAAATTGGTACGCATCTGGGCACGGCTTGTTCCTACATACGGGAGAAAAGAAGCCAGAGCCAGAGGGAGTTAAGGGAGTTAAGGAGAGAACGAGATTGAATCCATCAATGACAGAAATGTCATAGAAATCAATTACAGTGGATTAACGGTGTCTGTGTTCGCTTCAGATCATATATCACAATCCAGGTATTTTGTTATATGATAGTCCCGAGGGTTGAGATTATTTAAAAGTAATTAAGAGCTGCCGTGCAGAATTCTAAGATAAGATGGTCATTTGTAGGATGGCTATATATGGTTGAGAGAAAGAGTCCAAACTCCTATAATGTCTATTCACAATATAGATTCCTATTTTATTGAACTTCAAAACTTATAAACAAATCAAAGCAGCAGAGGTGGAGAGTTGAGATGAATGGGGAATGTGATATCTCAATGGACCGATGGAATCAAATTCAGAACATTAGAAAAAACTAAAATGCTGCATTGGTTTTTCTTAACGAAGATCGAACTTCGACCAGACTTCGGTACACTCAAATCCCAGGATGTTCTTATATCGATAGTTCTTGTAGCAAGCTCCAAATAAAACTATGGAATATATGTAAATCGGTTAATGTACTATCTTAACGTTTTCATGTATCATATTATATTTAGAGGTAGCACTGTATATGAAATTATGGCTGGCATTTATTTAGAACTGTATGTGAAAGTAGCAGCAACGTTGAAAGAGAAAAGAATCCAGATGTGAAGAATATAAATAAAAATTTGTAGCTGTGAATCACTCGCATGACAAAGTAATCAAGAAGCTCTGGGTTTTAGGGATGCAACTTTGTAGGCGATGAAGAAGCAGAGGATGGATATCAAGTGTTGGATAAATTCACCGTTTTCAGGTGATAATGTGTTCTCGGCTGGACTAGAGAAATGCCATCATCTAATGGAGAGAAATGCCTGTAAATACAAGCACTCGGAAGGAATTGGTATGCCTGAGGATGACTGATCGCTGATCTGTTCAATGTTCGCCACCAGCAAGCAGGCAATGGTTGATGGGCGTTGGGATGGAATCGTGCTTCCTTTTGATCACTCCGTCCAGCCAGTTCTCCACCGGCACAACAGCGCGGTCCGCGGCTCGTACTGCCAAGAGGCCGCGGTTTGAGCCTTCTAGAGGTATTCTTGCATGCCAAGGAGGACTGGAGGCCGCAGAGCCTAGGGAGCGCCACTTGGCCAGATCGCAGGGCCAGGGAGCCACTTGGCACTCATCGAATAATCAGTATGCATGGCCTTTACTGCGCCACTTGGCGCTCATCGAATGGTCAGAATGCATGGCCCTCATTGCGCCATTGCGCCCAAGCTTGGCACCCATTTGATGGATAGAACGCATGGCCCTCACTGCGCCATTTGGCACCCATCGAACGACCAGATCACAGGGTCCTGAGAATGCCACTTGGAACGCACTGAATGGTCAGATCTGAGGGCCTTCATAACGCCACTTGGAAGCCATCCAACGGCTCTCCAAGGCTTTCCGTACGCCTATAATCATCCAATCCAGTATTTCCGTACGTTACTCGGCAGCTTTCCGTACACCACTGGGCAGCAATTCAGGGCTATCCGTACACCCCTTGGTTGATAGTGCCACGTGGAAACATAGAGACGACCCGATACGGGGTTTTCTGATCATGGTTTTGCGCTGGTCACAGTTATTAACCACAGTGAATAACGCCGGTTGGTTTGGGTGAAAGCGAAGATGACGGGTGAACGTAACGCCGGTTTGGGTGAAAGCGAAGAGAATAACAGACTGCCTGAATTCACGGTACATCCATCAGTGTCACAAAAGAGTGTCACAAAAGAGAAGGACGGATATAAATACCGCAACTCTTCATTAACCTAAGAATTAGGGGTGTGCACTGAAACTACCAACATGTAGACGTTTATCATTTATGCATAAATACCGGTTTTGACAAAATCAAAGATTGAAAGACATATGTGAACAAAAAGCCAAGTCCCTTGAGGTTCTTGTAGCTATTATACCTGAGAAGTTTGTGGGCCCTGAGAGTGTATAGTGGCCTGAAAGACAACATACCTACGCAACCCTCCCTCCTGTTGTGAGTCCATACCTCCGCCTCCACAACGTTACATTTTAGGTCACTGAGCACCGCAAATATTTCAGACACTAAACCAGGTCGGTCTGATCAGCTGCTAACTCCACGCCCACTGATTTTCCAAAATAAAAAGGCAGAATGGAAGTATAGTGTTGCCAAGGTCTACAAAACAAAGAATGAATATGATTCAGAGCACATATTCATATCAGCTAAAAATGCAACCTTTCCTCTTATAAGATTCAAATATAAATATTTGTCTTTCAAGCGTACCTTCTCAATGTACCCAATTCAATTATGCTTCCATCTGTGAAATGGAAAACATGAAAAACTGCCACAGCAGAAGAAATTGTGAGACAGGGCAGGAGAATAATAGTAAGAGTATTAACCTACAAAAACAACATAAACATAATATCATTAATTACAAATACATACCGTCCATGAACCATCTCCCTCCCATCTTCCTCCCATCTGAAGAAACATAAGCCTCAATTCTCTCAGTACTTGAACAGCCTCCAACAGAATACCATGCTTGTTTGCACTGTCCACGTGTACCTGTAAGAAGAAAAAACCCAAATTCAACTTCAGAATTACATGGCAAGGCATAGACCTTTCAACCTGAATACCGGAGGACCAATTCCTACTAGAACGCACGCACAGGCTGTTTTGATGGGGCAAATCACAGCTTAATGAAAAACTAACCCAATAACTATGGAATTACACAAAGAAAGAGAAGAGCTTCACTTTCACCAATGTTGTATGTCCACGTACGGCATTCTTAATCACAACCCTGAAATAAAATGGTAATTAAAAGTTTGTTCAATAGTAATAATCCAAGAAATAGAAAGTCTGTTCATTGGTTAACTAATCAAAATTCCCAAACAAAAGAAGAACAAAGTCTCCACATCAATTTATAATTTACATAATTTACAGACCATTTCCTCATATTCAAACAGGAGGCAAAATGAAAGCCACAAAAGAAACTAGGCTTATTCATTCGTATAACGAGCAGTAGCGGCCGCCATTCGTTTTATGCAGCAGTCAGGGAATCCCGTAACAGGTTGGCAGAGTTTCTAGCGTGAGTTTGATTCTCTACCCTTTGCCTTCAAATAAATAAAATCAATGGGACCCTGAACTTATACATTGATGCATGTACTTAAAACTTTACAGTCTTTAGAGCTTAAGCTTAATTGGGTTTAATGGAGCAGAGTCCGAAGAGATCGTGAATTCTGTTGCATGTCTTAAACGTGGCGGTGCATGGATTAAGCGTGGAGGTGAAGCGTGGAGGTGGCGATTTCTATGGGGATTGTGGTTTCTGATGCATGGCTTCAAAGTGCCGCATGGCTTCAATTTGCCGCTTTTTATTTATACTTTATCTATAGTCAACACGTGTTCTCATTGATATAGGGGATTCCTTTCTGCACAGCTTCAATGTCACGAATGAAAAAAGTTAAAGTTTCATTTCCATGAAACGAAGTGATGAAGAAAAAACCCACGGGCCTCTCCCCTTCCCACATGTTTTTGGAAGCAGGTCCTAGGATCCCTGATGCTTTTGGACGCAGGTCCTAGCATCCCTGAAGTGTGTGTGTTTTGAGTATGGGTTGGTGATGAAACCCTAGCTCCCCGGCGGATGGAAATTTTACAGGCGCTAATGGCGGCCGCTTCTGCCCTGTTTCTGGACTTTCCGGAATAAGTATGGAATTAAACAAAGTAAGAGAAGAGCTTCACCTTCACCAATGTTGTATGTCCACATTCGGCATTATCAATCACAACCCTGAAATAAAATGGTAATTGAAAATCTGTTCAATAGTACGGAATTAGAACCTGACAATCCTAATTGGGGTGCCATTAAGCACGGAATTAGAACCTGACATTCCTAAGAAATAACACAATGAAAAACACGATTTATTCAATGCAAATGAAGTTACAAGAAGCCAATAGAGGCCAACAAAACATTTCGAAAATTAAATTAAGCACAGTGACCACATTGTGAGAGAGAAATATATATATATACACAATTCGGGCAACAACAGTCTTTGACCCTGGAATAGAAATAAAAACTTGATTATATTTCGAATCCCAAGTTGACTGGTGAAATTGGGGTGCCATTAAGCACGGAATTAGAACCTGACAAGCCTAACACAATGAAAAACACGATTTCTTCAATGCAAATGCAAATGCAGTGACAAGAAGCCCAATAGAAGCCACAGTGACCAGTTCGAAAATTAGGCACATTGACCACAATGTGGTGAGAGAGGAGGAGTAGAAGCTCGTGCCTGTCTATAACCTGCAAATGTTAGCAGGGCAGGCACGGAACATAACTGGAGAATTAGCAGGGCAGGCACGGAACATAACTGGAGAATTGGTGCATCAAATCCAGGCTTCAGCACTCAAATCCGCCGACTCGTCGAAGGAGCCACGAGATTGTGAAGCACTTCAAACATGAGACAAGTGTGGGAACGTGTCTAAAGGACTTCAAACATTTGACAAGTGTGTCAATTTGGAGGCATCCAGCAAAAGGTAGGTATGAGGTTTAATGTATTTTAATTGCTATTAATTTGAGTTTCATTGTAGTTTAATTGCTATTAATTTTTTAGTCCTTCTGCTGCCAAAGTCCTTTCAAAAGTTTCTCATGCGGTGATCCCAACCAAAAGGTTTTGTTGATCAGATTGTGGTGAAGGTTTTCTTTTTAAAATTAAGATCATGGTTTCTAACTTTTTATTTTGAATTCTATTTATAAGATATATTTTATTACCAAAGATAATTTCTATTTTCTAGGAAGCAAGTACATTCTTTCTATTTTCTACAAGTATTATTAAAACCATAGATAAACTAATTTAAAGATAAAATCCTAAATACCAATAAAGTTATAAAGTATGGTAATGACTTCTAGCACCGGTGGTCAAAATGTGCATATTTAAATGTTGCATTATTTGGTGTTTCCACTTATTATGTGTTATTTTGGGACTATTACACTATAACAATAGTATCGATTGAATGGAAAAAAAGAGTTGGAAGGACTAAAATATGGAGATAAGAGGAAAGACCAAATATGTTAAATCAAATTATTTTTTAATGTGGGTCAATTGGGTAATGTTTTATGTGTTTGGGAGGTTAGAAAGCGTTTTATGCTTTTCAAAATAGATGCAGGGAGGCAGATCTATGGGATTGGAGGACTACACCAATTCTTTTGGGGCTTTTAGTGATCTTGGTTGTTCTCTATGGTTGTGAAGTATGGGCCAGCAACACCTCTGACTTACAGTTGAAGCAAATTGAGAAGACTCAAAAGCGTTTGATCACAAACAAGTTCGAAATTAAAAGTGCAGTCCCATATGAGATCATGTTGAGTGAAATGGGGGCTACCTCTATTGAAGCAATTGCTATGGTGTGACTCATAAGATATCTAAAAATAAGTGAGCAAATGGAAGATGGCAAATGGCCTAAGGCCATCTTCAATGGCATATTGTGTAAAAGAAAGAAGACTTGGATGCGACAAAATATAAAATGGCTCAGTAAATGGGATATTTGCTTGAACGCGTGCCCCATGAATAATAAAGAGATAAAGACTTTTGTTATCGATAAGTTCCACAAGTGAACTTGGGATAAAGGGCTAGGGAGAAAGAAGAAGTGTTATATTGAAGAGATAATCCCCCTTACAATCATCATCAAAAATTGCACATAGGGGGGAATATATCTTGGAGAGCCAAAATTCTTATTGCTCAATTAAGAACTAATCCCCATCAACTTCGTTGTGAGACCGGGCATTGGAAAAGGCCAAAAGAAGCTTGGGAAGAAAGGGTGTGCATTTTTTGCACCTACAGGAAAGTGGAGATTCATTTTAGAGTGTGAATCCTTCAAAGACTACATGGATAGATATGCAAACATCTTGATAGCTAGCTCTTGTGATAATACATTCAACGAGAGGGTCATGGAGAAATTAGGGGCCCTCGTTCGCAAGTTGAATAGGAAAAGGGTTGAAATGCATAAATTACTTTGTGAGGCGGTCTATCCCATAGGTTATTTTTAGCCTCGTGGACGTTAAAATTTATTCTTCTTCTTCTAAGAGGTGTGTTTGGTTGGCAAGTTTTTTCATTGCTATTTCTCACATAATTTGTTAATGAAGTGTAGAAAAGTGATATTGGGTGTGTACCAAATTATTTCTTTTTGGCTTGTGGCTAATTGGCATTCATCTTTTGAAATACATAGGATATAGTCAAATTAAAATTGAAAAATGAAACATGATCTCGATGATTTGCACCGTGGCCCATGTAGTGCCGTCGAGAGACCCCTTACGTCGTTTGCTAACTCTGTCGAGATCATCATTCCTCTAATTAAAAACCCAATCATTAGTTGTCGGCCCCATTTTGTCTCAATACTGACAAAATCTGGATTTTTGCAGTGGTCCATCTGGACTTCAACACATAGTTAATGCGTGGAGTTGGATTTTAAAATTCGTTGACCCGCCAAACCTGACTCCCTATGCACACAAAAACCAACGTTATGAAATCCTTGTTGCGCTCTTTCCCTTACAACAGAACTAGAACACAACCAACTCCAAAGGTATGATTCCTTCGTTTGCTCATTGAGATGGACATGATCACTTGTTGTATGTTAAGTTGGAACATAAAACACACAAAATTTAGTTCATAAAACACTGAAAATTCAACGTCAACAACCCACAAGGGAATTAGGTTCATTCTGAAATTTTGTATTCTTTCGAAATGCCGTTAGTCATGTTGGCTTTCTCAACACCCCAAAAATATCCAAAACCTTCCTTTTGGAGATCCCCTAAATCTGTCGATTCTTCATCCTCTAGTTTTGTGCCCTATTCCTCCATTCCCCTAAATCTGTCGGTTTTGCGCCCTATTCCTCCATTGTGCTATGAATGGATTGTCTGGTAAATAATTGAAGGGGTGGCTCTTGTCTTATCTTATTCTCTTTGTAGTTTTGTTGTGGCACACGATTTCGATCCCTCCAACTAGTGTGTATATGCATCATATGCTTGACTGAGCCCCAAATTATTTAGAAGAAAAAAAGGCAGAGAGTGTGCATGGTGCTGAATTAATATGGCATATTCATATTTTTTCTTATTCTCACAAAATCTCTAAATGACCTCATATATAAGCTTCCTTTATACACTCAGAAAATCGTTGCATAAGAAGCCAAATAGACCCTTTTCTATTTGAAGGTTTCAACACATGAAAATTTTGCTTGAGAGTCACACAATTCATGACAATTTGAATTCGTATATTGTTGGTGACTAATCTCTTCAATTGATATGCATTTCATAACGTCTGCCTTTCTACATTGGTAAGTATAACTTCAACGATATTTTCATGCACCTTATATTAGATTATGAAAACACTTGAAATCGATTCAATAATCACACATTACTGTTAATGGTTTGCAAAGGCATACTCTGTTTTATCCAGACTGCTATTTGGCATCATAGGATTCCATTAGAATCCTCTTCTAAGTTTGGTTGGCATAACATATTGGTTGTTTTTCCATTATTGTTCAAAGGTAACTCTAAGCATATTATCATCGAGTGTTCCATATACTTGCTAAATACTTCAAGGATTGGTCTCCTTTTATCTGAAAGTTAACCACTAATTAGGTGATAACATTCATGCATTTTCTTGTTTATCATCTTAAAAAGTAGTGATTAATTCTTCTCTTTCCTATATATTAGTTTTCTTGTCATTACAAAAGGAAATTCTTCATATCACTACCTAATGAGCGATTTACTGGCTATTTCTATTTGAATATTTAATGTCTAGCATTGGAAAACTATCTAAGTCATTTGGTGAGGATCAATTATATTGGGTTCGGTTTTTTCTACTTTGATGTAGTAGTGTGGTGGTGCAGTAAACCAGGCTACCAACATTTCTTTATTATCCACTCATTGTTCTCAAAATATCAAACTCTAGAAGAGTTACCCATTTTCACTTTGTTAAAGTGATTGTCATAATTAAGAACATGGGATCCACCTTATCTGAATTGGGAATTGCTACCATCTTCGGGTTAGTGATCATAGGTGTGGAAATAGGTTTGGAGTCCTCTATATGACCTCTAGCCATCAAACAACCTCAACTTTGAAATATGCACTAATTTTGAACACTTGAACAGTGGTGAAATGGACCATTTTCCAAATTTGGGCATAAACAAAAGCATTTTGGGCAGCTTCAAGAAATTTTTGGGCATACATATGAACAAAACCAACTTGGAAGTTCTTGGCATACATATGAACAAAACCAGCATGGAAGTTCTAGGCATACATACTAGCATAGATCCATTTTAAACCTCACTCTATCAAGCATCGAGAGGGATCCAATTTCTTGAGGTGTACATTTTTTTACCATTTGGATCCCTCTCGATACTTGATACATCTAGGTTTAAAATGGATCTATGCTAGTTTAATATTTTTTATATTTTATTTAAGTCAATTTGTAATTTACATTTTTTATCTTTTTAATATTTTATATTTATGTCGGCTAGAATAATGTGAGGAACGTGACAGTATCTCCCCCATACTGGATTGGAGAGCACCTCACTTCTCTCGGTGCAATGAACAAAACCATCATTTTAAAGTGGAATAACAACATTGATAAAGACCCATTGAATGATTAAATTTCTAAGGTGGAACGAGGTTCTGCCGCGCCATGTTGCATCCATTCAGAGATCCTTACATGTTTTCTTTCTCCGTCGTAAATCAAATTGCACTTAATGTGATAATAATTCAAAGGTTTCCATATAGTTAAATGATGAATTTAATGCAGAACATGTTATTCCATGTTAAAAGGGAATTGCATGCAACATACTTTACAAATCAAAACATGCAAAATGTAAAGGTAAAACTATGGCTTACTTTCAATATCATAATATAGTCACATGAATGACCACATTCATAATTTATTTCAATGAACAATGTATATGTAAAATTCGTTTACATTCATCTTATTACAAAGTAAATATTAAATTTTTTTCATCCATCTTAATGGAAAATAAATAGAATCTCTATAAATAGCTTACCTTCTATGGAAGTGGTAGGTCAAACATTGTTAGAAAAGAGGATACTTATTTATTTCTTATTTAAATAATAGCTCGTGAATCGCATAGGGAAAGCTAATTCTTAACACTAGTAACAAAAATTAAGGGGATATTTACAAACAAATTAGTATCACTTATGGCATTATGGCCTTCTGGGAAGTGAAAGCCTAGAGAGAAGCTATGCTTCTATGATAATAACTCGATTCATTTACTTCGCAAGTTACTTTTTTCCTAATGTTCTATAATTTTTAATAAAACAAAAAAAACTTTAATTTTTATTAATAAAAAATTGACCCGTGGCCAATTTATTAAGGTCTATTGCTTCAACGTGCAAGTTTTGGACAGTTTAATTTTGGGGGGGGACTCTTTTACATTTCTTGTACCTCAAATTTGTGATTCTCCATTGCAAAAGTATTAAGTGGACGGTGAACCCTATTGAGACTTACACTCGGCTAGGCAAAGTGAGGTTGGATGCTTGGGAGGCTTGGTGAGAAGACATGATAGAGGTGATAACTATTATGAGATTAACTTTATACCACGATATATGTGTTGGTCATTGGTATAACTTAGTTAAGGTTGATAACCATTCAAATTACAAGATATTGGGAATTTAAATTTTATAATATGCAGAGATAATGCCTTGTTTTCATTTTTTGGGGAGAAAGGTTATGGAGATCATTTCCCTAAAAAAATGTGAATATGTAGAAAGTAAAATCTTATTTCTATTTTAGACTAATGGAAATTCCAAAGAAAAGCAAACATGGTTTAACCATAAAAATGTTGGAAACTTACATAATAATTAAACAGATTGAAACAATAGTAAATAAGTTGGACATCTTGAGAAATGGGTTGAAAGTAACTTGAGTATGCACTTCAACTAAATAGGGTCTATGACCTTTGATCATCAACATAAAGAGGATTCAAAACCAATCCAATTCAATCACGCACATCTAATTGGTGTTATTGGTGTTCTTCCTTTCAATTAATAGAGCTTATAGAAAGATTAATCTAAGATTCTTTCATTTTCATTCAATCTCTATGAGAATCATGAGCAAAACAATTTCATCTCACTTGACTCTGAACACTTTAGAATTGAGTATTCAAATGAAAATCACAAGGTTGATATTATGATTTTTTTTTATTTTTTTTGTAGAAATCCACTTAATATATCACAAAGTTATATAAAATAAATAATATATCAATGTACACAAAAATATAAGGTTGAAACTTATCAAAACTCATATTAAGCTTTATTTTTGTGTCATAGAGTTCTAATATTATTATATTTGAATAATAATTCTAATGAAGAAAGACTTTCAAGATCACATGGTATGAAGGATATTTAATGAATGAAATTGAAGGTAAGAAGAACGAGTTAATGCAAAGGGAGATGATTTGAACATTTCCCTCTCTATTGCAAAGTTCCATCATCTACCTAATGAAATTGGAGAAGAAACCCTCATTACACAATGAAGAGAGACTTTCAAGATCACATGCTACCAAGGATAAATGAATGAATTGAAGGTAAGAAGAATGAGTTAATGCAAAGGAACATGATTCAAACATTCCCTTCTCCATTGTTAAGTTTCGTCATATACGCAATGAATTGTAGAAGAAACCCTCATTACACATTGGAAACACGGGATGACATGGATGTTCAAGGGAGTTTATTTTCCCATTACATACTATAAACATTGGATGGAATCTTATAAAGAACATGATCAACTTTCAAGAAATTCTTCAGTTCAAGATATGTTTCTCCAATGTAGATGTAGATATTTAAAGGATACACTTTCTTGGCTATTTTGGAAAATCCAAATTATTTTCTAAGACATTTAATTTAAGATGGCATTCTTTGAATCTCTGAATCCTTTACTAAGCCCATTATATTGTATGGATTAAAGATTTTGGATTCCTTCTAAAGCAAATTGGCAAATATGCTTCAAGTTTTGGTGGATTAGTGGGTTAATGGGTTAACAAGTTAGGAGCACATTAGTAAGTTAATGGATTACCAAGCTAGGGGTTTTAGGGGATAGTGGATTAGTGGCTTAGTGGCTTAGTGGTTAGTGGTTATAGATGGTGTATGTGTTAGAGGCTAATGGAATAGTGGATTAGAGACTATGGTAATGGTTTAATGGTTAGTGGGTTAGGTGTTAGGAGTTAATGTTATAACCCTATTCGATTACCCTTGATTGAGTTACTAATCACACTCTATAAATACAATGTTTGTAGTGAAGAATATTATTTTGAGACTTGCTAGGATTCAATTGGAGATTCATCCCTTGCACCCCCACCCTTGTGTGTAGTTACTTGTGGGAACCTACATTTTTCCTTGAAGCAACCTATGGGTGCTCATGTTTTTCCTTGAAGCAACCTATGGGTGCCCACATTATGTTAAAAAAGAAACGTGTGGGCACCCTTAAAATGACCATAGATAGATAGTTTCATGTTTCAGGTCAGTTAGGATCAAACTCAATGAAAATACAAGTGCACATATCCCATACATCCCACTCAAAACTTGTACACATGTATGATATATTACAAAATGTGCAAGTTTTGAGTATGATGCATGGGATATGTACACATGAGAGTTTGAATACCAAATATCATTCGACATATATAAATTTGCTCAACAGATCATAAATCCTATGGATGATAATTCCTATGGCTCTTAATGAACCTCCTACATTACCTTATGCCCACCAAAAATCCAGCATGGAAGGTGCTTGTGGCCAAGACTTTTTGAGGTTAGTACATAGTCCAATCTAGGGGTATTCATAAGCTCTACAAGGATTAAGTAAGCTCTTAATTCAAGTTTATTTAATTATCATAAACCATTAATCAAGGGTTTATAGCATCCAGTATAATTGTTGAATCAAGAGATGTGAAGATATCTTGATTGAAGGTCTAAAGACATTATTTTCATCCTTCACTAGATTGTTAGAAAGTGTGAGACAACGTTAGGGAGTCACCCTAAGAAAATATATATCATTGAATACACCAATATCATATATAGTATAAATTTTTTTCTAATTATTTGGACATTTATAAACTCACAAAATTATGTACTAAATTTATCTTAATAAAAGGGATTAAAAAGTTATGTATGTGTAAAAAAAATTTAAATGAAAAAATTGAGGCAAGCTTTGCAACTTAAGAAAGTTGATTCTCCTTGCAATGTCCAGTAAATCCAAAAACAAAATGAAACCATATTGATAAATAAAAGTATTATATTTCATTATCATCAAGCATTTCTAGATAAAAACCTATATTTATCATTATCATTGGACAATATTTGCATACATATTTTTTTTATTACTGGAAGTGATTTATATCTAAAGCGTTTTTAAGAAAAAAGAGTTCGGATTAAGAAGGAAAACTGGCATTAGCTACTGCCATTGTTTTACCACTGGCCATTAGTTTTACACAGCACAGCAACAACGCCTACCATTCATTTTATGCAGCCGTCAGGGAATCCAACAAAATACTATTGGGCCTCGTTTTATGCAGCAGTTAGGGAATCCAACACAATACTCTTGGGCCTCGTTTTATGCAGCAGTCAGGGAATCCAGCACAATACTCTTCGGCCTCGTTTTATGCAGCAGTCGAGGAATCCAACACAATACTCTTGGGCCTCCATATAGCTAGCAAGGTTAAGTAGTCTTTCGAGCTTAAACAAATTAATTGGGTTTAATGGAGCAGAGTCAAAGATATTGTGAATTTCGTTGCATGTATTAAATGTGGCGGTGGTAGTTTCCTAATTTGGACTCCCATAACTTGCATTGATTAAGCGTTGAGGTGGCGATTTCTATGCGAAATGTGGATTCTGATGCATAGCTTCAACGTGGTGCTTTTTATTTCTACTTTATTTATAGGCAATATGTGTTCTCATTGAAGATAAGGGATTCCTTTCTGTATAGACTCACTGTGGCGAATACAAGAAAGGGATTTTAAACCACAATCAAGAAGTTGATTGTAGTTTAATGGAGCAGAGTTGAACAGTCTTTAGAGCTTAAGCTGGCAAGGTTGACCAATATTTAGAGCTTAAGCAGCTTAATTAGGTTTAATGGAGCATAGTCGAAGAGATCGTGAATTCCGTTGCATGTCTAAATGCGGCGATGCTAGTCTCCTTCGGACTCCCATACCTTACACGGATTAAGCGTGGAGGCGACGATTTCTATGGGGATTGTGGATTCTGATGCATGGCTTTAATGTGTCCTTTTTTATTTATATTTTATTTATATTTTCAGGCAATACGTGTTCTCATTGAAGATAGGGGATTCCTTTCCACATAGCTTCAATGTGGCGAATACAAGAAAGGGATTTTAAACCACAATCAAGAAGCTGATTTTGTTTTCCTATCCAATATTAAAAACAATATTAAAAGGTAGGTAAAGGGAGCTTATAGGGGGGAGGCTATAGTGAGGCAAGTAATAAATACAGCTTGGAAGTTGTAAGGCAAGGTTTCTAGTATATGATCATAAGTAATGCAAGTTAGATAGGGTCTGGGTCTTTATACACTAGAGGCATGTGTTCAGGGTCGTCAATTGAATAGGTGCCTTTGATATATATAGATTTCTAGTAACATAAATGGATATATATGTGTGTGTGTGTGCTTGGTAATATATAAATGAATATATAGCCTAGTAATATATAAATGGATATATAGCTTGGTAATATAGCTCCTTGGATTTCTATAATATTCACTAGCAAGCAACCTGTGATTTCTGTAATATCCACTACTTCCAAGAAAATTTCAAAGGTTTTTGCAAACTTAAAACTCAAAAAATGCAATTAAATAAACCTTAAACAATATAAACTCCATTATTGCAACAAAACGACAACAATTCTGCAAAAACTGATGTTGTTAATATCAAATGCAAATAGTGATTAATAAACATATTTCTTCATGTTAAGAAAAAGGAGTAACTACCCAACAAAAGAAAAACAATACTGTAACACCACTTTGGTTGCAACGAACAATTTGAGAACCATATATATAATATATTTACCATTATTTGTTTTCAATATTCAATTATCTTTTTACCAAAAACTTATAATAATGTATACTTCCTTAAAATCTCAATCCCTATCATGCATATGCAATAATAATCCTTTGAGTTTTTCTGACAAGTTGAAGGTAGCATACTCGTTTCCCATTTTTTTTGCTCACAAGCTCACAACATCACTTTAAAACTTGGAACCCTTCAAAGTGTAGATATTTATTCCCCCTGTGTGGGACAAGGTGAGGAAATGCAAATTCTCTGTTGAAATTTTCTTGTTTCTGACATTCTTTCATTCATTCTTTATGGGTGTTGGGCTCAACAAAAAATGCACCCCAATTACAATCATATTTCAATTCAACAATATTTGATACTCACAAACACAATAGTAACTAAAAAAAATAAGAGGTGTTGAATTGATGCTGGAAATTTTATTTTAATTTCTCTGCAAATTGATTCTGGCAATGGCTGCAATAGCTTCAATCTATGCTGAATATTATTCCAATCTTCAATCTAGCGACTGCTCTTACTTCCATAACAGAAATATGAGAACAATGGCGCTAATTTTTACACCGAGATGTGCAAATTACTTGACAGTGACTTCACTACTCTCTATCTCCACAGGTTTCTAAACATGGGCATGCAGAATCACTGGAGCACTCTCTCGATCACAAGAGATGCTCTAAGGCTTTTCTTTAATCAGTCATTTCTTTTACTTCAACCAATTCATTCCATCAATGAACTGCCTTACCATCCAATACGTACATGCTTCATGCCAGATAGGTATAAGAATATAATATAATTCTTGAGCATTTACTCTTACTCAATGGAAAAACCAACTCTTTACCTTCTTCTACGTTCTAAATGGCATTTTGAGTTTTATGCCACAGTTCGAATTCCATGTAGCATTTTCATGTGTTCGGCACAATTCACAATGGCGTTCTCATGAACAAATTGGTCATAGCAAAATAATGAATTGATTTACTAACTAATGCCTTCACTTTCAACGTAGTTCTCCAAATGTCACCATGACTCCTTTGAAATTTAGATTCATGCTCTTATGTCCCTAACAAAATTGCATTTTAATAATCAATTTTCTTGGATCATCTTCACTGGCATGCTGATAGGCTAGGGCGTAATTTCTTTAAGCTTTTCTCATAATATGGTTCCAAAAATTCCCTCGTGTTCAATCTCTCCGAAGACAAGAAGTACAAGTGTGAACTAGCAATAAATCAAAAAACTTGGCACAAAACAAATTCATTGATTTTGATTTGCGGCCAACATTTTTCTAAATTTATCTAAAATTTTACGCAGAAATTGGTCAAACCATTGATGAAAAATTTAAATCAAACTTATCTTTGAAATATTGAAAGGAATCTCCACGCTCTTCAAACTTCAATGACAACATTAACTTGTGCCTTCTTCACTCATCGTCATATAACAGTGAAAATCCCATCAGGTCATAACCATGTGCTCTGATAACTAGGGCAGGAACTTTATGTGCTCTGGTATTGAAGTGCTCTAATATTTATATTCTCCTGGTCTCACATATCTTCGTGAATTTTGAATGTTTAAGCGAGATATCTGCTTCTAGTCTCTTAACAATGACTGAAATCTCCACGCAGGGTTTTCTTCTCTCATACAATTTAGCAAAAACTCCATCAACCAAGGCCATTGATCTTATGGTGCTCTAATACCATTGTTAAATCATCAAGAAAATATGGAGCAAATAAGAATGGAAAAATAACTGACAGAAAAGGCTCACAAATTTGCTCCATTAACCAATAGTATACAATGGTACATATATAGTACATAATGTATAACTGACCTCTAACAGCATGACCGTTAGGGTAAGATAATGAACTTAGATTAGAGATTTCAACATAATGGAGAAAGATATTAAAAAAGGGGCAACGAGGTCACAATTGTTGCAAGCTTGAGTGACATGATCAGAATAAAAAAATATGGGATGATGCATGTGACACTTGTTGTATTCATCCGAAAGAGGCAAAATCCACACTTTGGTCGGTTAATGTCGATGGGAACCGACAACAAACATTTTATATTGTTGCTTCTCGCGCTCACCACCATGACATCCTTCAACATTGCTCAAATGGAATCATTCCTATGGTGTCAAGTAACCGGTATGCCTCCCACGGTGCTAATTGTCACATCTATATGCCATGTGTCAAGATCTCTATGGTACCAACACCTCATATGCCTCATGGACCAAGGTTCTATGGTGCCATGTGTCAATATCTCTATGGCACCAACATCGCATATGCCATGTGTTACAACTCACGACTCTTTGCCCCACATGGCATGGTTCATCAGTGTAAGTGGGATCATTTATATGGTGTCAAATGTCAAGACTCTATGGTTTCCAAAGCCAAGGTTTAGTGCCAATTGTCACACCTCCTTGTGTCTATTGCACCATGTTTCACAATCCTTTGTGTATGCCATAGTTTATATGGGCCAACTGTCACAACTCCTATGGTGCTATGTGGCCAGGGGACATTATTGGTACCAAATTTCACAATTTTATGGCACCAGAAAACCTCGTTTCTTTTGGGTCACTTGTCATGTTTTGTATTAGTCAACTCGTAGCACTTATCATTGGAAATATAGCATGGATTGATATCATTGGGAAACCCATTGAATGAGTTTTAAATCCCTCAAACAACTATGCGATTGTATAGAGAAAGGATGAGGCTAATCAATCACTAAATATAATATTAAGGAAAACCAACCATGTCCAACAATTTCTTGGGTTCTTTTCGCTTAACAACATACACCATAATCCATATTCCATTGAGTTAACACCCTTTTGTTAGAAAATGAGACTTACATGTGCAATAAAGTAACTTTAGTGATTTAGGCTACAAAAGTTAGGGTTGGGTTGTTATTGGATTTTAGGATTTAGACAAATAAAACCTCGCAACCAATTTAAAAGAGAAGTGAATGTCATTGCAATAATGTGAAGTGTTTTAGTAATATAATATTGTGTTATTTTGTTCCTCTATTTCTCATGGCTAGCTTCTTCACTAAACCTTGACTAGGGTTTTGTCATTTAGCGATCTAGTACCTTTGTAAACCCTAACCTGGGCCTAGTGTTTTTCCTCGCAAAGAGACTCAATGCATTCATCCATGTAACCCTAACCATCTTCTTCCTATTGTTTTTCTTAGAATGGAGGTCAGTTAATGAAAAAGGAAAGGATATGCTAAGCAAGGAAACCATGATCTCTAAATTTATCTTCCATCCCATCACCATTCCATGGGATGATAGTATAGTAAGGCCTAAGAAACCTACCAACACAATCAAGGACCATTTTGTACTCAAATGTTCTTCATGCTAAGAAACCTACCAACACAATCAAGGACCATTTTGTTCTTCATGTTTTCATGTGAGCTTTGATGGATTGGGAACCATGCATTAAGCACTTAGAATTCCACTTAGTATTTGCATTTGAAGTTATTGCATACATGGTATTATGGTTAAAATGAAAAGTAGCATCACATTACAATTGTGCCATATCTCTTGGGCATGTGTAAATTGGTTTTGACAATAGTTCACATGGCATGCGATTTAACTTTGGCAAGTTGCATATAGTATTGTCTCATAGGCATGGTTGACCCTATTGATCCTTGCTAATTTCGATGGAAATATTCCTATGTTTCAACTAAAAGGAGAGAGTTTAACTAGGGGTGGGTATCAAAATAACGACATAAATGTCATTTTTTTTACAAAAGTAGAGAAAATAACGAAGTGTTACGATTGTGCTTATGAAATAAAAGAGTCAACGTTACGACAGACAAAAGGCAAACTTACGACACAATTTGTCATTTTTTCTACTAAAATGGGAGGAATGAAAAATAAGTGGTTATCAAATTCACGACAGAACAAGGTGAACTTTGGATGGGAAAAAGGGAAAATTACAATGGGAACCCATCATTTTCTCAACTAAAAGGAGGAATGAAGAAGAAGTGGCTATCAAACTTATGACGAAAAAGGAAAATGTTTTGGCGAAAAAAGGAAAACTTATGACAAGAGTACGTTGATTTCTCAACTTAAAAGAGAGGAACTCTAAACAGGTTGATGGTTAAACGTATGACAGACGTGCTTCAGTCAACCGAAGACTAACTCTAAGTTTGGTCAAATGACAAGCTCTCTTAGATGACAACAGAATCATACATAGGTCGTTCATTCGACCATATCTGGAAAAAAATTGATGAACTCTCGTCGTAATTTAACCCCATCTATACTAGTGATCGTGCTTGACATAGGCCCAAGCCTCCTTTGGAGTCATGCTCAACAATGCCCTATGAGGGATGGGGTTTTGAATGTAATTTGCACAATTCATTGCTTCAACCCAAAAATAAGGTGCCATGTTCTTGGACTATTAAATCACGCAGTTGACCATCTCTTTCAATGTTCATTTTTTTCTTTCAACACCATTTTGTTGAGGGGTGTAGGGAACAAAGTGTTAATGTTGAATGCCAAGTTCTCTTTAAATTATTTGAATGCTTGATTGACACACTCATCCCCGTTATCTGTGCATGTTTTATTTATAAAAAAATACGATTACTTCTAAACAAAATATTTGAAGGCCTTAAAGTAGCAAATCCCTCATCCTTGTACTTATGAAATTAAACCCAAGAGTGCAAGAGAAGTTATGAATAAAGATAAGTGCATACATAGATTTGGCGAAATAAATGAGTTGAAAATGACATTAGATCACTATGTACCAACTCAAGGGGTTTGGTAGCATGCAAATCCTTTCCTTTAGGAAAATAATTCTAATGTTGTTTTCCAAGAACACCACCTAGACAAACTCCATCAGTGCAAGAGGGTTTAGGAACACCGAGCAATTAATTCAGTTTGCTCAATTGTTGCAAATACCTATAGTTCACATGTCCAAATATTTCATGCCATATCCCTATCAAAGAATGAGCATGTGCTATGAAAGAGGACCCTGAAAAAAGTCTCAAAACCATCAAACGTATACAATTGAGAACTATGATCAGTCCTACTAGAAGCAACAACAATTTATGGATTATATAGCTCTCTAATGACCACATCATGACGTGTAAATTTCATGTCTTCCCATCACCAAAGTGAAAAAAACGATAAATAATGAGTAGATTATAAAATATTTCAAGAACAAGGAGAACAACATTGATGCATCCATTAGTGAACTGCATAGCCTTCTCATCCTAAAACATCAAGTTATGTAGAGTCACCAAATACAATCTAGAAAATGATACTATTAGATGTAGAAGGATGCATCTCATTAGATTGAATCATATGGTGTGAGGTGCAATAATCAAGTATTCATTTGTTTGAAGATGCTTATAAGGCTTGAGTAGACAATGCGTGTAATTTAGTAGAAGGTTTGGGCTCTGAAATTTTGCGCTACTAAATGGCTTCATTCAATAGTTCTAGTTTTATCCAACATTTGGATTCATGGTGCCCAAGTATGCCACAAAAACTATAGATTACACTTGATTTCTTCTTTGTCTTGGAGGAAGACTCACTGGATACTAAAGATGGAGATGTAGAGTATTTTTAATTATGTTTAGGCTTGGAGGTAGACTTACTAGTTTAAGCATGATCAATATTTTGTTTGCACCAAGTTTTTTTCTCACCTTTAGAGGTTTGAGACACAAGAGAACGATTCTTATATCCATAAAAACATCTAATTGCACAATATTAGATTGTTCTTTGGTAACACACACATATAAAATCTCAAATGAGAGCATTTTAAACTTTGATCCAAGTACATCCATAGTCGATTAAAAGGTAGAGGAAAATCCCTTTAAAGGACCATTCAACTTTGACAAAATTAGAAAAATGCATTCTTCATCTATTTTGGTTTTTCCATGACCTCTCAACTATGAGAATAACAACTTGGATTTGGTAAGAAAAACTTCAATGCAAGCTGCAAGCATGCTCATCAAGTACAAGAGCTGACAATTCAACTTCAAATTTCAATGCTTGAAATTCATTGACTTTGCCAAGTAGTGAATTCAACTTGTCCCAACTTTGTTTTGGTGATTTACATTCAACAATAGGAAACAATTGAGTATCTAAAGCATGCAACCCAATCAAGCCCATGTATGCATCAAGTTTGTTCCTATAAGAAAATCTCTCAATTTCCATTGTAAATATTGGTTGTGCTTCAACTAACATTTTCCACGGAACTTTCAATTGTAGAAGTTGTTTCATTTTGAGTTCCCGAGTATGATAATTATTAATGATTTAGGATATCAACAACCCTAGACTCAACCATTTAAACAAGAATCATAAAGAGAAAAATAAAAATACACTAAAAATGTGTCTTGCAATTTACAAATAATTGATAGTGAAAAAATGTAATCCCATGCACAAAATAAGGGCATTGAAAATGTATTTCTCAACCCAAAAACTTCAAAAGATATCCAGTCGAAGAAAAGAAAAGAAAAAACAGTAGTTAAAAAAAATGAATTAAGCCAGTTTTTTTTTACCATGTCTTTATTTCTTTGCCATTCCAAAATGTGGCTTGAATATATATATACGTGTGTGTGTGTGTGTGTGTGTGTGTGGTGGAGCCGACCTGGGTTTGCAAGCATGGCCTGCAGACTTAGTTGCTATGACAGTCGACAGTTGAGACGGTGTGGGGGTTGCTGCTAACCGGAGTACGGATGGTGTTATGTGTTGACCGCGAAGGGCTCATTTTCTTGGGAGGAAAGTGACATTCCCATTTTTTTATTATCTGAAGGTAAAACCTGTAGCTATTTTCTTTTACCTGGGTGTTTTTACTGCTCTACCTGCCCGCGCTATGGCTGAGGACGATCAAGTGGATTACTCCTTTAAACACCTGGAGGAGACGATTTTATGGCATTCGACAAGTGGATGTGTGTTAGAAAGTGTGGTTGTCATTCAACATCTGTGGATGGAGGCGTTCTCTGCTGCAAAACCTTTTCCGGTAGATGGTGATGGGTTTTCCCCGTTGGATTTGTTGTTGTCTTCTTCAAGGCCGTTTCAGCTGCTAGAAGAGTCTTTTTTCTCGGGTGGTGGGTTATTAGCACGCCGAAAGGAGTGGATCTCCTTGGTTGCAAGAGGGAGGTTGGGCTCGTTACACGATGAAGATAGGGTTGCAGTGGAGTCGAATGCAGATGGGATTTGGAGGGAGGGTGTTGGTTCTCGCATGCCATTTGTGGCTTCATTAGAGAAGGATGAACACTTAGGGTTCGTGGGAAGCATTATTGGTGTGCAAGAGCAAAGGAGCTTCTCTAGTCCATTGGAGAAGGGTTTCATTTCTTCAGACACCAGTGGCGAGGAGGTTGGCAGACCAGGCAATCAGGCGATTCAAAAGTGGAAGAAAAACTGGATCAAATTGAATTCAGTCATCAACTATTCTGTTGGGGAGGACAGTGGCTGGGAAATGATGGAACGGACGACCAAACTCACGCTTGTGGGTCGTTTCATGGGTAAGTCGGTCTCTATTCGATCTGTGGTGAAATGCGCTGAGGATTAATGGATGGCAGAGTTGGGGGAGGTTCCTGAAGTGGAAGGACTTGCACGAGGATGGTTCGCTTTCAATTTTCAAAACAAGGATCATTTAATCCAGGTGCTGAACCTAAATTGGTCCTTTGAACATGCGCTGGTTTTGTTGAAGCGATGACACCCTATTTTCGACGCAAGCAGAGAAAGGGTTGACCTTGTGCCAATTTGGGTCAGACTCCCGGGACTCTCGCTCCCTTTCTGGTATAAGGAGCATTTCGCTCAGATTGGGAACCTGCTAGGTACTTTTCTGGAAGTTGATACTTCATTCAAGGTTATGAAATTGAAAAGGGAAGCTCGAATTCTTGTTAATATCAATATCGGGAATGGGCTTCCTAGTGCAGTGAGGATGGATTGGAGGCAGTACTCTTATCATCAATTTTTGGACTATGAAAATGTCTCAGTTAGATGCAAGCCCTGTCATGCGTATTGTCACCCTGCGACGGAGTGCTCCCTGGATATTCGTACTTTAAATGGGCATCAGAGGAATAGTGGGAGCTCATTGTATTAGGGATATGGGGGGTGTACTAACCCATCATCACCACCGTATTCTCCTGCGGGATAGGAAAATGAGACTATGGAGGTTAGCGAGAAGGAGGATGGACCTCCTATGGGGTTGTCGATGGCGGAGGTGGTTAGACAAGTGGGAAAACCTTTCCTGTTCAGGGCTCCTCTTCCTGGCACCTCCTCTTTTTCCCTCTCTTTGTCTATTAATTTATTTGTAAATAATTTGAATGTTTTTGGGTCTAGAATAGGTGGATGGGCTTAAAAATTTGACTCTGTCTTCAAATCCTCTAGAGCTCCCATCACCCATCTATGTTGCATGTATTGAGGAACCCCCTTTTGTGTCGGTACTGGAACCATTTTTGCTCGAACAATCTCCTCCATGTTCCCCCCTAAATCAACTGATTCAATATATTTCCTTCATTCTTGTACTAAAGGGCCTTCTAGGGGGATGGGGAAAGCCATTGTTGGGACTCCTAGGGGGAGGGGCCGACCGAATCTCCCACTTTGCAAAGGCACAAACCCAAGAAAGAAAGGATTTACTAGCAGGAAAACAAATTTCAATTGAAAGGGAACTTAGAGCAGTGCATTCCCAGAAGAAGGGTAGGAGATGAAGATTATGTCCTTTAATTGTTGGGGTCTTGCTGGTCCCCAGAAAAGATCAGCACTCCAGAGGGTGGTTGATTTAGATCGTCCTGATATTTTACTGCTTCAAGAAACTTTAGGGGTAGGAGAGGATATAAAAGTTAGGCTATAAAGTTGGTTTTTTGGATGGAATTTTGAGACTCTGGATGTTAGAGGTCATTCAGGAGGCTTGGCAATCAGTTGGAATGCCAGGAATATTAAGGTCCTGAATGTTTGGGATATGGAATCGGTTCTGGGTTTGACCTTTAAAGCCCTGGAACTTGGGGATATCTACAATGTAGTTAACATTTATGGCCCTTACCTAAATAAGATCTCTTTATGGGATAATCTATTTAACAACTCTCTCTTGAGGGGTGAACTGTTGATTATTGGAGGAGTTTTGAACTTCTCCCTGGGCAAGCTGAGGTATGGGGGCCTCATGCGCATGTGGATTTGTTGACTGAATATTTTACCTAAAATTTGGTTGAGAGGAACTGGTTGGATATTGAACCCTGTAAGCTCACACCCACTTGGAAAAATAAAAGATGCGGGGAAGGGAGAGTGGCAAAGAGACTAGATCGTTTTCTGGTTACAGAAATGATTGTGGACAAACATCACTTTATCAAACAATGGGTGGGGAAAGGTGGACTCTTGGACCACTACCCTATCTTTCTAGCATTCAAGAATGGTCCTGTTAAACCACCAAGTCCTTTGAAGTTCAACAAGATTTGGCTTAAAGATGAAGGTTTTTGGGCCCTGATTACCAATAGATGGATTCCCTTCAATCTTGGTAATCGGAGCACTGCAACTTTTTAGTTTGCAACGAATATCAGGAATTTGAAGGATGCTATCAAATCTTGGGTGGTGGACAAAAGAAAGAGGGAGGACAGTGAGCTGCAGCAAATTGAAACTGAGCTCTAGGATCTATAACATGGATGGAGGTGGGATGATGAATCAGACAGAAAAGGACGAGCTGATCCGATTGGAAGGGAGAAGGATCACATTGTTGCTAAAAAGGGAAGAAACATGGACATTAAAGAGCTGAGAAATTTGGTTGGAATGTGGGGATGACAACACTAAATTATTTCATGCATATGCCATATGGAGGAAGGTATCCAATACTGTGTGCAGCCTTGTAGATGAACATGGTTCGACACATGACACTTTTGAAGGCATGGCCTCCACTGGGGTCAAACATTTCAAGAATATTTACAAGGCACCTGTTTAGGCATCCCTTGCTGAAGTTATCTGTATTGCTCAGGTGTTCCCTAGGTTTGTGGAAGAGGAAGATAATTTAGCTCTGATGGAGGAAATCTCTGAAGGTGAACTCAAGGCAGTACTGCAGAGTTTTCAGAAGGACATAATCCCTGGGCCTAACGGATGGATGATCGAATTCTTTCTGGAACTCTTTGAATCTCTGGGTGATGATCTACTTAAGGTAGTGGAGGATACAAGAATCATTGGGAGGATTCCGGCCAGTTTCAACTCTACTTTTATTGCGTTGATTCCAAAGGTGGACAATCCTGTCTCTTTGAATGACTTAGACCCATATCTCTTTGTAATTGTATCTACAAGGTGGTCACAAAGGTGATTTCTTGGCGACTGAAGGGGATTTTGTCCGACCATATTGCTGAAGAACAATTTGGTTTTTTCAAGGGAGACAGATTCATGAGGCCATTGGGGTTGCTCAGGAAGGCCTGTATAGTATGAAAACTAAAAATCTTAAGGGTGTTGTTTTGAAAATTGACCTTGCCAAGGCCTATGATAAGGTAAGTTGGATGTATATTTGTGCACTGCTAACCCATTTAGGGTTTGATATTTTCTTCATCAGATGGGTAATGAGATGAATTACTACTATGTCATTATTGGTTATGATCAATGGTGTAGCATCTCCTTTCTTTCATGTGGAGAGAGGGATGAGATAGGACTGCCCTCTATATCCCCTACCATTCCTGTTGGTGGCAGAAGGCCTTAGCAGATCCATTAGGGAGGCTAAAAGAATGGGAACCTTTAGAGGTATTCATATTTCTCAAGATCTGCAGCTGACACATTTTCTGTTTGTGGATGATGTGCTCATCTTCTGTTCTGGTTCAATCAGAGAACTAAATACCCTTTCTGATATTTTGAAGTTGTTTTCTAAAGCTACTGTTATGGAAATAATCGTAGGAAAATCTACTATGTCCACCCATATGTTAAGGGATGTGGAGCAACGGGAACACTTGACTTTATTTCCTTTCAATGTTGGAAGCCTAGAGGGAGGGTTGAAATATCTCAGTTTCTATCTGAAACCTAACGACTACTGAAAACAGGATTGGGTCTGGTTGTTGGATAAGATGGAAAAGCGGTTGAAGCAGTGGATCCATAAATGGTTGTCTAGAGCTGGAAGGCTAGTGTTGGTAAAAGTTGTACAAGAGTCCATCCCTATTTATTGGATGTCCTTGGCCTGGATCCGAAAAGACATTTTGGAAGAGGCGCGCAGAAGATGTTTCTATTTCCTTTAGAGTGGTAAGCAGGAATCCTAGGTTACTCCTCGGGTAAGGTGGGAGAGGATAGAAATCCCAAAGGGATTGGGTGGATGGGGTCTTAAAAACATTTTTCTATTTGCAAAATATATGGTGGCAAAAGGGGGATGGAGAGTATTGAATACTAAGAGTTTATGGAATCAGGCTATGATTCAGAAATATATTGGACCAGGATCAATGGAGGATTGGCTTCAGAACCCTGTCAAATTGCATACCGGGGGATCGATTTTTTGGAAAGCAGTGGTAAATCTTTGGATGTCATTGAGGATAATCTATCTTGGCATGTAGGGAATGGAAGGAATCTCAGAGTTGGAAAGGATCCATGGGTCGGGTGTATACAGCAACACGGACTTCAGGTTGAAATAGTGATGGAACTGACGCATAGAGGAATTTTTTTCCTTAATCATCTTGTGACACCTCTGCAGGAGAATCGGTGGGAATAATCCTGGATTCGGGTAAGGCATCTAGGGCTTCCTAGTTGAGAAATGAGGGAGCTGGAAATGTATATTGGGGCTTTGAACCAAGATCAGATCAAGCTTTGTGACAAGGATGATGTCCTCATTTGGGATGCGGATCCTAGTGGGAAAAACACTCCAAAGGCGACATATATTAAATTCAATGCTGAAGGAGTGGATAGGGGTGGGATAGGGTTGAGGTTTGGTGGTGGAAGTCCCTTTGGAAGATCAATTGTACACCTAAAACCAGGCTCTTCATGTGGTGCATACTAAAGAACAAGGCACCTTGCTGGGACAAGCTGCAAAAAAGGTGCTTTCAGGGACCAGGTTGGTGTATTCTGTAAAAAAATGTAGAAGAATCAACATTACACCTTTTTCTGCAATATCCTTACATCAAAGAAGTGTGGAAGGAATGCTCTAAGATTTTTGGAACCCTTTGCAGGTGGGAGGGGTTGACCATTTTCAGAGCATGGGAAAACTGGAGAAGAACTAATTCACTAGATGCTATGGTAACACTTCCTTTGCTGGTTATCTAGGGAGTGTGGCTAGCTCGGAATAACTCGATATTTGTAGAGAAGGGTTGTACTCCAAAGATCACTGCAAATGTTGTTGGATGTATACTTACTGCTTTCCCTCAACACATTAGAGTAAAAAATCAAAGGGAAGTTTTAGAGGTGGAAATTGATAAGATGGTGCCTTGGGGGTTCGTTGACCGAGCGGCTCAAGAGAATAGATGTGGGGGTGGTGATATCCTCTTCATGCGGGAGGGTCATTTCTTCGAATTAACAATGGGGTTAGGAGAAGGCAGTAACAACTATGCTGAGATGCTCATTTTGAAACTTCTTCTCATATTTGCAGTAGAGAAAGGGTGCATAACTCTCAATGTATTTGGTGACTCGATGAATGTGATTAATTGGATCAAGGGGACTCAAATGTGCGGAAATCTGATACTTGCCAACATATTATCTTCTATTACAGATATTTTAGATTCTTATGATGCTTTTTCCCGTAGACATGTCTCAGGGAGAATAACAGGGAGGTAGAGAATGCCTTGAAGGAGGGTCTACTATTGACATTGGGTCAATGGAAGATCGGTGAACAGGTTGATGGTGTAGCACATGAGTATTATCATAGACCCTTCATTGAAGGGGTCGCTCATATTTGACTCTTTATATCCTTGTCTATTGTTGATTACATCAGTGGTGGCATTATATTTTACTGTTTGGCTTTCTGGACCTTCGGTGGGTCTATGGTATTGTTGGACTTATATTATCAGTTTATTAGCTTTGTCTATTTGCTGAAAACTGTGGGGATGTACCTCAGTATTGTGGTTGGAATTTCGCTCTATCTCTATAGATGTATTGTGGACATATGTTTTGAATGGGACTGAACACTCGTCTCTTTTTGTTTTTTTGGACCTTTTTGGTTAACTTTGAATACACAAGCTGTGTATCTGCAAAATGTAATTTTGTTCTCGAAAGATGAAATGAAATTATGCTTTTTTCCTAGGAAAAAAAAAGGGCATTGAAGGATACTTTATGCTGAAACAACTTATTAAAAAATAATTTTAGAAAAAAATACTTAGATGTTTAGATATGAATGAAAATCTGCAGATCTAAAGAGAGATTATCTTGGTCGTTGTGATCTAAATTAGTGCTATTTTAAGAAATCAATCCACATTGTAACATGAAAATACAATCTATATCCATAGAGCCATGAACATACATAAGCTACAACCTCCTGAAGAACATGCCAACACTTTAAAAACCTCATAGACAATTGAACCTTGCCAATATCTCTCATAATTAAATAAATAAATAATGAGAAGGGGTTTGTATAGGTTAGCTTTGATACCATGTAGATGATAAAATAATATCACAAATCGTGAACTCTTCGACAACACCAAAACCTTCTATAAGACATAAAGCACGATTTATTAGATATGATGTACAAATACAAGAGAAAGCTCTATGCTTATAACAACATGATGAGATCCAATAAAAACTATTACAAGTGGGCAAATAAATATGATCTACATAGGCTTATAGATTCCAAGAGTTGGCTTACAACTATGACAATTACACAATTGGATAGCTATTTGGGAAAGGACATCAACAATTCCTAAGAGTCATTCAATTTTGTGATAAACTTATCTCCCATTGTTGAAATCTAACAATATATGAAGTTAGAGCTCCCATCCATAAAAAACTCTCATTCAATTTCAACTATTTGGGTTGATATAGAATTGGACAAAACCTATTAAAACGTCATTCCACCATAGATAAAACTTGGATGATCATGGTAAAAATAAATTCACAAGTAAAATTCTGTTAAATTCTAAATTCATATTACTTTTCTTAATTCACAAACTACTTAATAGTGTTATTAACAATATTTATCCTTGTCCCAATTCAATTCCACTTTTACATTAATATATATTTAAAGCCTTATAAATCAATTACATACTTTTTAACTAAAGAAACAATCATAAATAATCATAAATATTAATTGGTACTTTCTTCACTAACTTTCTACCTAAAAAGAAATCATCACCATGGTAAACATGGCCCATTCCATGGGGGCATGGCCTTTCATATATAATTTCCCCCCCTTTTAGGCCTTCAACGCTCCAAAAAAATTCTTTTTTTTAAAGTGTCCTTAGTTCTCTTGTATCAATATTCTAAATTTAGACACATTCGAACTGTATGGGATGCATTGTAAATGGATTTTTGCCGTGCATCCTTTTTCGATAAAGAAAAGCAAAGCAAAAAGACAACGCTTTTCCGGTAAAGAAAATAAAAAGCAAAAGAACAACTTTTTTCAAATAAAAAAGAACATTTTTTTCCGGGAAAGAAAACAAAAGCAAAAGCAAAAAGTAGGTAATGAAAATCGCCCAAGGCAATCGAGAGTTTATAAGTTCTCTCTTGTAATGGATTGAGCTTGTAAGTCTATGATGCAGAGCTTTTTTTCCATTCGTTTATTTCTTCATCTGATGACTTGAATTCATCGAGTGCATTTGAAGTCTCCATTCCCAATCAATTGGGCTTGTGCCGGCTTAGATGGAGAAGTCTTCTTAGATGTAGAAATTTTTCTTTTTGCTTAAATGTCTGTGATGCGGTGCTCTTTTTATTTGCTTCTTTCTTCATCTTCATCTGATGATTTGAATTGCGGTTCCTGTTTTCTATTAAATCTTTTAATAATATTCCATAACATCAATGGAGAGGTTTATGTTGGTGTTCTGCTTCCTTTAACATTTATTTTTCAGTACCTATTAATTTACCCATAAGAGATTTAGGAGAATATTGGAACGTATGTTTACAGAATAAAGGTTGTTTCAGTAATTTTCTAGTTTTAGTTTACAAATTAATGATCTCTGTAACCTTTAATTTCTAGGATGTATCCGAATTGGAAACGGTTTTTGGTCGAATATACTTTTTCAGCAAAGAAAAGAAAAAAAACAATGCTTTTCCGGTGAAGAAAACAAAGCAAAAACAAAGAGTAAGCAACAACATTCTGAGAGAATTTATAAGTTCTCTCTGGTATTGATTGAGCTTGTGTTTGCTTGGATGTCTGTCTGTGATGCAGAGATTTATTTGTTCACTTTGAGCTTGTGCCTACTTGGATGTCTGTGATGCAGAGATTTATTCATTCACTTCTTTCTTCATATGATGACCTGAAGTCATCAACTGCTATCTCTGTTTTTTATTAATTTCTTTACTAGGAGAATATTGGAATGTATGTTTTAATGACAGAGATTTATTCATTCACTTCTTTTTTTCATATGAGAATTCATCAAGTGCAGTCTCTGTTCTTTATTAATTTATTTACTAGGAGAATATTGGAATGCATGTTTACTCACTGAAGGTTGTTTTACTAATTTTCTAGCTTCATTTTACAAATCTCTCTTGATCTCTGTAACCTTTAATTTCCAGAATGCATCGGAAACAGTTTTTGTCAAACATGCCTTTCCGATAAAGAAAAGAAAAGAATAAAGAATAAAGAGTAGGCAATGGTAATCCTCTAAAGGAAACAGAGAGAGTATTTATAAGTTCTATCTGGTATTGATTAAGCTTGTGCCTGCTTGGATGTCTGTGATGCAGAGCTTTATTTATTTAATCCTTTCTTCATCGGAGGACTTGAAGTACTCGAGTTCACTTGAAGTCTCTGTTCTCTATTAATTAAGATTGGATGTAGAAGTTTGTGGATGTCTGGTATTAATTGAGCTTGGATATATAGAAGTTTCCTTTTTGGTTGGATGTATGTGATGAAGTGTTTTTTTATTAGCTTCTTTTTTTCCATCTGAAAAGATTTGAACTCATCAAGTGTGGTTTCCACAACGTCAATGGAGAGGTTTCCATTACTTTTTTGCTTCTTTATATTTATTTTTATGTAGCTTTTAATTTATTAATAAAAGATTTAGTAGAATATTGGAATGTATATTTACTCAATATAAGTTGTTTCATTACTTTTCTAGTTTATTCTTGATCTCTGTAATCTTTAATTTCCATATAATCAGAAATATTCCAATGCTTACTTTCAGAGCTATAATTTGTTGATGCGTTGCTCATCAACAGATTACAATATGGAAGGAGTTGCTCAATGCGTTGCTGATGAAATTTTAGTTGTTAATGCTCTTTCTCGGGATGGACGGTCCTGGGAACAATTTTAGTTGTTAATGCTCTTTCTTCTGGGTAGAAGCGGGCCAAGAAGAGGCAGCAGGTTCAAATTTGGGTTTTGTAGTAGGCTCTAGGCTCTAGCCATCATGAGGCCGAAGAATCTAACAGATAGCTCCATTTTAGAGATAACCCATTTGTGAGCCAAAAACGGAGCACATGGAAATTAAATGCGTTGCTGGGTAGGCCAACAATACTCAGCCTGCTGTAGAGCATTTAATGTGATTGTAGTAGGCATGCCAACCCTTAGATTAATTTTTTTTTAAATCTAAGGGCTGGCATGCCTGCTGCAGTTGCATTAAATACTTTGTCGCAGGCTGAGTATTGCTGACCGTTAATAGATTACAATGCAATAGTTTCAGGAATTTTTTTTGATTGAGTAAATTGCATGACGTGCTTTTAATTTTTTTGGTTTACTACTCTCTCAGAGGTGGAATGTGGAGAGGTATGATGGGAAAGTTATTTATTTCTTTTTATAGCGGTTTATTAGTCTATTTTTCATTCTGCATTCTCTTCTAAATATGTCTATGTCTTTGTATGGTTAACAACCAAATTGTTGTTTGTTTGAATAACAGTTTGTTTGAATAACATTAATGGAAACCTATTATCTTGATTTTAAGGGTTTTTTTGAATGATTAATTGTAACACGACATTACTTTTAATTATGCCTATGTTTTTATATGGTTAATGACCAGCTTTTTTTTGTTTTAACAACAACAATGTAGACAGATTACCCTGATTTTTTGTTTTTTCTAATGATTTCTTCTAACACAACACTAGAAGTTTAGTAATGATTTCTTCTAACGCGACATTGGAAGTTTAGTAGAATATTGGATTTTTCTATTCTCATAGCTGGTGTTAAAGTGTTTCATGCAGGAAATTTTATGTCATGCTTATCAACGGAATAGGGACAAATTCATAACTTGAAAGATTCAGTTTTGTATGGTAGTCTTCTCTGCCTTGTGATTCAATTCTTTTCATATTTGTGTATTATCCTTAAGGGTGGAGCACTTCCAAAGTGATGAGAAGGGTTGTATGAGTTCTTCCCTTGTCTGTGTATTACTTCTTATTGAAGATATGTTTTGTATTTTTTTCTAATCACATGTTTATGTTTATGTTTGTGTATGGTTCATGATTAACATGTTCTTTATTGGAACACCTTCAATAGATATAGTTTCTACCAATTTTTTGGTTTCTTTTCACAACCTTCTTCTCTCCTCGATTCCCATGATTATAGAAATTTGAACTGCAATTTATTGTACTCTTTTCTTCTCTTCTGGATGGGCATGATTACAAAAAAAATGAAATGTAATTAATTGTAATTCTCATCACATATGCGGGATTTTCATCACCTATTTAGTATGCTGGATTTTTATTGTCTCTATTTAATATGGTTCATTATTGCTTGTCCTCTTTGTTTCAGGTTTTGAACAAGATTGATGCATTTGGCTTCTTCTAAATTTTGGTTTCATTTTACAAATTTAGTGTAATCTCTTACACTAAAATTTAGTAGAAAATTGGAATGGTTTATCTAAGTTCAATTGATTTTTAAATGAAAGTTAAATGGGATGCTCATCTAGAAGCATAATACATTGTTAATGATAGACTACAATTTTAGGAAAGGGTTAAATGGATTTTGCATCAGTTGTTTCTATTTCCTGAGATCTGTGATTTGTTGTAACTATCATTTTCTTATGCAGATCCCTTAGTTGAAATGTAGCCAAGGAACACTTCAAGAACTTCTACACATTAGAAATTGGATTGCAGAATGTGAACTATATTTCATGTGCATATTGCATTTACATATACCATGGGTGTAAACACTATCTGAGAAAAACATAAATACCTAAGCATATTCAGAAAACTAGACACTAACCTTTTCTTTAAAATACCGAAATGAAAGGTGAAGGACTAGGATTAATGAGGAAAATAATCCCTGATATGTTATTTTTCTTTTAACTTCAATGCACCCTTGAAAAGATTCCATAGGGATTAATTGTAAATTAGAATTCAGATTTCCAGTATTTATGCTAATTCTTATCATTTATAACTTTGTATTCTTTTCCTTGGATGTATATTTTGTATTTTGTTTTAATGATATGTGGATTTTTATGTGTGCTTGCATCATGCACAATGTGTTCTCTATTTGAACATCATTAATGGTTAGGTTTCCATTGATCTTTTGGATTCTTTTCACATTTTTTTTGTATGTAATCTTTAATTCAAGGATGCATGTAATCATAAAATCTGTAGAATATTGAATTATATACCCCTGCAATGCCATGTTGTTCGTAAATGACTCTTTTAGGAGATTATCCATAAGGGATACTCTTAGGATATTGTTTGTTTGAGTTTGCATTATTTGTTTTCTAGTTCTTGTCATTAGTTTCAAATTTTAAAGCTTTTAATGCTATGCATAACCCTCAAGTGGAAACACTCCTAAGATGATGAGGAATCCTTCCTAATTTCTTCTACATATATACTTTGTAGAGTTGTGGAAGCATTGCATCCTCTGCATCGTTACATTAATAATCTTAGAATAAGATTTCATAGATTATATTTAGATGAAATTGAAAAAATGTAGATGATTCTAACCTTCCTTATATCTCTGGTTACTTTTCCTACAACTTGCATTATATGTTATCTTATTGGGTATAATATATTGCAAAATTACAATCTTAATTGACCTATAATAATTGCAAAGTCATTGTCCTAATTCTCAATGTCTACGAATTGATATGGCATCTTGTTTTAAACTATGATTAATTTACAAGCCTTCAATTCCATTACTTAGAATTCATATTAAGGATCTTACATGCAAAGTTAGAGGCCTTCAATTCCATTTCTTAGAAGTAATATTAAGGATCTTACATGCAAAGCTAGGATCCTACTTGACCTATAATAATTGAAATGTTATACTCCTAATTTTGAATGTTTGTGAAATAGTATGCCATCTCGTTTTATTTATAAAATAATTTTAGGGTTTTTATTCCATATCTTAGAAGTTATATTGAGCATCTTATAGATGGTTTCTTTAGTACAATTTGTTTGGTCTTTAATGCACTAAACAATATCAAGTTGAGTTGACTTAAATTCCTTGAAGATATAAAATGTGAGTAAAGGTGCATCCTTATATTCAAAAGTTCATTTTAATATTTACATGTCATCATGTAATTTTAAGATGTGCATGATATCATGTCTACCATATAGTGAATATTTTGCAATACTTTGACTATAACAAACTATTGAATGTGCATGTCATAATGTATGCCCAGAGTGTTCATACTATTTTAGATGGTGCATACCATAATATACCTAGAGTGTCCAGACAATTGTAAATGTCCATACCATAAGGTGCATTTGTTTTAAATACTTTAGTTAATTTGTTTAACATAGTATTTTTATATTTTCCTTTTTCCCATACTCATGTTTCTTCAAACTATTTTATTATGCCTTCAAACATGTGTTGTGTTGATAGTGTTTTAATATTTTTTAAACATGCTTAAAAATTTCTTTACATAATTAGTTTGCATAATATCTTTTTTACAAAATTGATTTGCATAATAAATCAGAATATTGTCATCTATTTTTCAATCAAACCCCATTTTCAACACTTTATTGTTTTAATGTCACATATTTTCCTAAGAAGTTGTGTATACCATTAGGTTGATGCTTTTGTAATTGATTTCCAAAAATAATTGGGGCTCAGAACATTTACATATTATATTCTCTTTATAAAAGTTCTTTCTAATGCTCTATTTAGTTGAGTATAGAAAGCATTGTATAACTCCTCCACTTAAGGAAAAATGATGGACATTGAAAGTTTATTAAGTTTTTTTTTACATTATCATAAACCTTTGATTGTATTTTATTTTAATTATAATTTCATTTTCAAAAGTGTATGTCCTAGTTTAATCATTAAATCACATATAAATTAACCTAGATACCTTATTTCTTATTTCCTTTAGTTTGATAAATTATTAAATTATTAAACATATACACTCATTACTAATTAAATTATTAATTTTAAATCTCGTTAAAAATATACTATGAGAAAACCATCTTTATGCCATATACACTCAAGCATAATGTAGTTATAGCTTTATATCAAGGTCAACTTAAGCTTGCCATGTCAGGAAATTAGGTAATGCTTGATCTACTTTTCAACTTATTCAAAGTTTAAATTTTTTTATAATAATAAAAAATATTTTGCTATATTTACAAAAAGTTTAATTAAAAACTATAGTTTTCTCTCAATTTTCTTGAACATATTCTTTTGATGAACATATAATCATTTCAAAAGTGAAAATTAATCATAAATAAGCAATCTAGGTTCATTTATTTTTATTTGGATACTTTCCTGTGAACTCTGGTTGGCCATATCAATTTGGTCTTTAGTTTTTTCCCGTGATGTATCTTTAGAAATTTCCCAAGTTTAATTTGAGAAGGTTCTAGTGGGAGTTGCTCCAAAAATCTCCCATTTTATACATTTGATTTAGTAGTTGGGGAACATGGGTCTCTAACCAACATTCTAATGTATTCTTGGTGTATTCAGAAATTAGTTTCTAATTATCCTTTATAATAATTGTTGAGGGAGTCTGTAGAACACAAAGTAGTATAGTGATCATTATTTATAATAATCCTCGAAAGTTTTTCTGGAATACAAACAAAACAAGCATTTTAATGGATTCTTTTTAAGTTCTATTCACAACATATTTACTCAAGTATATAGTAATCATCCTTTATAATCGTTGTTGAGGGTGTTTGTGGAACACAAAGTGTAGTAATCATGTTTTACAATAATTCTTCAAGTGTGTTTTTGGAAAAATAACCAATCTTTAATGTCACTTAATGTGGACAGGGGTTTAGGGTATCATCCTCAAGGATTAGGCACCCCACCAAGAGAAGAGGATCTTGCTTTAAGAATTATTTAAAAAATGCATATCCCTGTAGCTCATCTAAAGATTATGTGTGAGTGCTTTTGCATTGTGATCCTCTTCAATAAATTGTGACCATTTGTGCACTCTAAACCTCTTCAACAAAGTGAAAGAAAAAAAAAATTCTAATAAAGTTCCAAAATCATATTTATTATAAGGTTGAAGCTAGCCATTAATTAACACTTACTCAAGGCATAACTCTATCTTATGTTATAACACAAATTGGCACTTCAGTGACCGCAATTGCATCAAGAACTCATACTAAGGTTATGCTAGAATAATTGGTCCTAATTCCCTCCCAAAACCCTTGTTTCTGATATTTCATCATCCTTTGATCAGTGAAGTCCACTTTCATGATTGCCTCCCATATTGTGTTCAAGGAGTTTCAAGGTTTGGGAGGATCGAGACATTAGTTTCTTATGTTTAGAGGGACCCAGGAAAAGGTTCCATAGGTGTTGACAACAAGATGAGGTGAAATTTGTACTTACTGTTCTTTTATTCATTAATAGAGATCTCTCATCTCCCCACCACCACCCTCCCCCAATTAAATGTTCAATATTTGTTACTTTTTATTCTTGTTGGTATAAAGGGATTAATCTTCTTGATTAGCTAATTAGGATTGATTGATGTTAAATTTGTTTTTTAATTTGATTCATGTTGATATGTTGCCATAATATTTAAGAAGGGGTTTGTCTTTCTTGTGTGCAAGTTCCAATACTCATTAAGGGGAATTCTTTGGAGTTTGTGCATGGGAGGAAGCTGTAGGAAAACTTATAGGATATGTGTTCCTAATATTATCTCTCTTTTGATTGACTATGCCTTTTTTTGTCTCTTTGGTTAATTGTATGAATGTAGATTAGTAATCCTAGTGGAATTTGAGTAGTTGTTTCTCTAGTTGCTTTGTGATAATCATCCCTATTAACTATTTGTGGGCTTATCCACACAATAGAACTAGCAGCTCCACTAGAGAATAATTTTTTAAATTCTTCTGTGTAGGGTCTCCTTAGGACTATTTTTTTTGCTTTGTTAGAGTCTTTTGAAACCTATCTATCTGTAGAATAGTCCCTTGCCCCATTCATAGTAAAGGATTACAAGTTTTTTGAGGTTTTAAAACTTTTTAGACCTAAAGGAAGCACACACTCTCTAGAAGGAGAAAGAGCACATACATGCTATTATCCTTCCCAATATGTGTGTGTGCACAAACCTATGTTTGGAAACAATTGTATGTGGCTTAGGAAAGATGGTTTTTTGCCATATTTTGCATTGATTACTGTTGCATTTGATCACTGAAGTCACTTAGAATATTGTAGGTCCCTGTTTGGGAGTGTTTTGTCATGTTTATGGTGCTTTAGTAAGTACTTGATTGGTTTCATTAGGGGAAGGGAAGAAATTTCTTTTTGTCGGTTTTCTTGCATTTGTATTGATAATTTGTAGTTTGCATTGTCCTTTTTAGTGAGTGAATTAGTAAATGATCATTTTTTAAAATGTGAAAGTAAAGAAGTGATTTGGTTTCATATTGAGATTGTGCTTTTGGTTCATTAAAAGTTGTATTGGATACCTTCTTCAGTAGAGAGTGAAAGTGATGAATGCTAATTGAATGTTCTTAGTGCCCTTTGTTGGAACATATTCCCATCGTAGACATGTCATGGACCTTAGAATTGTTCCTAAGTATTTAGACCAAGGTTGAAACACCATTATTTGGTTCCCTAGTGTCTAGTTCATGTGGTATTGCTTGTTAGTACCTAGTTGGGTGTCTTGGACCAAGAGTTTGTCCACATTTCCCCCCAATAACTATGGATATGAGTAAGCTAAACTCTAGATGATTTGCACCTTCTTCGGTGATTTTTGCCGAAATCTAACGATGGGAAAATCACTAAAATTGGAATTTCAGTTGTTGGAATTGCAATTGATTGCAGGAATGGATTCAACGACCTTGATTACCCTTGGGGCACCCCAATTATGTAGTTATAGCAACCCAAAACTGTGTTTTCAACCATTTTGGCTAGATTTTCACTAGAAAAACCACCAAAATCCCGGTGAAAATCATCCATGTTTTAGCTTAATCTCTATGGATATGTCTATATTTCCTTTTTTGTCCACTTATGCAATCACTTTCCATGTTTTTAGGATCCTAGCACCTTCATTCCATGTTTTAAGGAGCAAAGGCACCCACTTCCACAATTTAAGGGATAAGGATGCACCCTCTTGGGTATTTGGTCAACATTGCTCATTAATGGCCACTACTTAGCAAACTACACCACCTCCTGAGTTCTCTCATTGATTCTTTCTACATTAATTGGCCTACCTAACCTCCTTATGGTACATCTATGTTCATTGAACCTAATTATGACCCAATCCATGAGTTACACTTGGCTTCATGTCATTGATCGGGGAATTAGTCCAATCAAAGCGTTTATGAGAAACTCAAATTCATACAAGTCTCTCGATTTTGCCTCTTGATATAATCTATATATTGTACTCATTTTAATGAATAATATAGAGTGGAAAACTTCCCACTAAAGTGATTTTCCTCTAGTGTTTTGTCCAATATTTCTTCTCTATTCTTGTTATCTCTTCGTGCAAATAATTCTAAGTGAGGTTGTTTTTTCTACCTATATTTAGGTTGGATTGTCACATGTATCAAATCCTAGTGTTGTGATTGTTGTGCATTCTAGATTCTAATATGGTATCATATTTAGTCTGATGCAAAGCAATTTCCATAGTTGCTTCCAGCGTTGCACCAAAAGTAGTGGAGGTTCCACATAATTACTGAGGTCATTGCCTCTAGTCACTTGGTTTCTCCTTTTGTCCTTTCTCAAGTGTGAAGCACTCTCAAATTGGCATGCCATCGAAGTAAGGAATTTCATAGAGTGTTGTTTGTAGGTACATGAAGAAATTGTAGAATATTCAACAAATGATCCAGTTCAAACTTGTTTATGTGTTGCTTCTCTGTTTTCCAACAATATGTTCTCATGAGGATCACATTCGAACTATTACCATCACTACCGTTGAAGAGAAGACCTTCCACCACTCATCGTTGTTCTTCCATGATTCTTCTATTGATTTTTTTAGTTTTCGAAAGAGTTAACCCTTGGATGTTTTGCAAGATAGATCAGAATTGGACGATGCATTTGCTCTCCTCGATCCCATGCTTCCTATGTATTCCTATATGATTGCTAGCACTGATTTTCAGAGTTGCACAGATGATGGAGGACACCTACATTCACTTGGATATGATCTCACCTATTGTGGTTCAAATCTAAAGTTTCAATAGTTTCTTCACGCATTTGGATTTTTTCTCACCCAAGTTGGTCAGATATGCAAGTTCAAATGGCTTTCAGATTCACTTGCTTCCATTATTGAATAAATTGAGCACTTGTTTTGGGAGCATTATCCATTTCTTCCCAAGAAGAAAATTCCTCTAGACATATTCATTTAGTTTGGAGAGTATACAATTTTTTGTTTCTCTTTCATGTCCATTTTTTAGGGAGGATTTTCCCCATGTGGTTTTTCCTCTTTCCTCGGTTCATATGGATCAATAATGTAAGGGGTGACCATAAGCCTTTGTTTCTTGGGCACTAATTAAGTTGCTCATTGCCATTTTGGATTAAGAGTGGGTGTTGGAACATATTCCCATCATAGACATGCCATGGACCTTAGAGTTGTTCCTAAGTAGTTAGAAGAAGGTTGAAACAACATTATTTGGCTCCTTAGTGTCTAGTTCATGCGGTATTTCTTGCTAGTACCCAGTTGGGTGTCTTGGACTAAGAGTTTGCCCACATTTGACCCCAATAACTATGGATATTCCTATATTGCCTTATTTTTCCACTTATCCAACAACTTTTGATGTTTTTAGGATCCTAGCGCCCTCATTCCAAGTTTTAAGGAGCTAAGGAGCCCACTTACACTATTAAGGGATAAGGATGCGCCCTCTTGGATATTTGGTCAACATTGATCATTAATGGCCACTACTTAGTTAATTACACAACCTCGTGCGCCTCCTATTGATTCCTTCCACATTAATTGGCCTACCTAACATTCTCATGGTCCATCTATGTTCATTGAACCTCATTATGGTTGAATCCAGAGGTTACACTTGGATTCATGTCATTTATGGGGGAATTGGTCCAATCTAAGCCTACAATTTTGTAAGCAAATTGAATCCATTTGAGTCTCTCGATTTTTCCTCTTGAGAGTTGTTGGGTGCCAAAAATGACCCTTTTTTCCTACTTTTCCTATGATACTTTTACCTTGTTTCTCTTTATTAATATAGCCACAGTTTTTATCTTCCCTAAGGAAAAGCATGATCTTGAGCAGGTATAATTCATTATTACTTTGTTACATTAATGCTTAAATTTTACTCGTGTTTATGGATTTTGTTTCCTAAATGAGCTAACTTGTGATGGATTAATGAAAGCAATCAAGACCACAGGGAATTCGGGTGTATCGACCTACAAATACACATAGATGGAAGAGTACATGACACCAAGATGCCTGGATGAAACTCATTTGGTGTATATTTTGGATCAGTTCAATATGTTGACACCAAGAGATGTTTATGAAACTGTTTCTATTTTAATATGTAATAATGAGTGTAACTGTTTCTATTTCAATATTGATTCGGTAGCCTGATAATCTTCAATCCTCACGACTGTCTGAATTTGAAGGATATGAATTGTTTCTCTTAGAATTTAAAAGAAGAATGGGGCATTCACATTGATAAACACTTATCTTGAGAGAATTGTAATAGGAGTGGGAGAACTATGTATCTGATTTTACCTTATCAATGAAATTGGCAGTATTTTCCCGATCTTTTGAGTATTGGTTCCCTGTATTTTGTAGAGGCATATCTGTTAGGAGGAAAGGGAGTACCTTATCTCAAATTTTCCCAATCAGTTAGCCATTTAGTTTCTTTAATTTTCATTTGAGGGGAATTGCAATTAGATTTAATTTCAAGTTGTTGAAAATGTGTGATTACTTAGTTAATGTGAACGGTGTGATCATTCATCTATAGCCTTTATTGGATTGTATGGTGTGTGACTTCCCTTTTTAAAGAGTGTGATTGAATCATGTAAATATTGTTGTTACACCTGTGCTCTGTCACTGAATTTAATTACTGTTTTTTCTTTCATGAACTATTGAAACTTGCAGAACAACGTGTGGCTTTGTCTAAGCAAGAGAATTTATTCTTACGATTGAATGTTGCAACTATAGAACATATTCTTTTATTTCTTGCAACAATAATTTAAGATTTAGCATCTTTCAAAAGTAAACTAGCCCTTTTATTCTTGAAGCAATCATTTCCAGGATTGATGCAATTCGAAGTATTGTTTTACGATGATGAATTATCTTGATTCTTGAAGACCTAATTAGCATTTGAAGTTGGATTGATCAATGAGCATAATGCAGATTTATTAAATAGGTTACAAGGTATTTCTTGAATGAATTGGGTGAATCATAGTAGTTAGAATCAATTATTGAATGTTTATGCATATACTTTGCATGATTTCCTTTGAAATAGCCAAACTTCCTTGGGTTGACAATTTATATTGAGCACTTTGTTGGTGAATTAATTAAGCAATTAAATGGACCAACATTTTGGCACCATTGTCGAGGAAGTCAATTGGTAAACATATAGTGTAGTTGATTAAGTTGGTTTCCTTTACATATCTTGCTCTTGTGTTTGCAGGGCGGTAAGACATGGTGAAGAGCCGTGCATCCTTCAACTGACCGAATGGGATCTCACCAAAAAACAAGGTACACTATGTAAATTTGCATGAATAGAAAACGAAAAGAACGTGAAACCCCTCAAAACACTAATCCTATAGGTGGAAGTTGTAATGGAGGTAAATCAAGTCTATGAAGGGAAATATTCATTGATGAGATGATTGCTAGGGCTGATTCCTCTACCGGAGCTTTATTTTAGCGATCATCTTCAGGAAGGGGAAGCTTCATTCTCCCTAGGCTTGAATCATCAATATAAACCATGGAGAAGGAAACATGAGTTCTAGCCCTTAATATTGCTTCTAATAAGCGACCCCTTGAAGAGAAGGCAAGTGTTGTGGGTGCAAGGAAACTAGAGGAGGCCTATCAAATTAATGCGTAAGATGTGAATAAAGAGGAGTGGTTGATGTTTCAACAAGAATTTGAAGAATGAAGAATAAAGGAGTGGCTGAGCTTTGCAATCCCTAAACCCTAACATAAATCCTAATGTCATTGATGTATTATGTAGGCATGAATCATTCTATCCTACTTAGAGATTTTGTATTTACTTGAAAAGGGAGACTAGTACTTTTCACACTATGTCAAGCGCATTAAACTTGCATCCTTGCTCCATGGCAACACAACACATTATGTCAACAATTTGAACTCACTATCAAAATCACATTCCTAGGTAGGAATAACTTTGTAAACATGGACCCTAACATAGACCCTAAGGTCATTAATGTACTACCGAAGCATGGGTCATTCTTGCATGTTTATACATTTTGCATTTACTTCAAAGGGGAGACTTGTGCCTTAGTTGATGTTGAATGCCAACCATGGTTTGCTAGAAGTGTACTATGTGTGAACAATAGTCCACCATGTCTACTTAAATTTAACCATGACCATCCATATTAGTTCAATATAGTTATTCGTAGTAAAACAATAGTGGTTTGTGGTTAACTATGGTCAAAGTCAATCAACTGTATTCAAGCATAATAAACCATAGTTTATTAAACTCAACTGCAAAAACCATGGTTAACTATAGTCTAACTTATTTAACTATCGTTTGTCATACATTACCAACCATGGCCAATGATTTTCTAATAGATTCAGTGGAACCTAACCAAATTCAACCATACACAACCATGGTTCACTAAAGTAAACTATTGTTAACTAATGTCAATCATTAGTCAACCTGCTAAATTTCATGAACCATAGATCTACAAGACAAAATGAGAGCTATCTAAAAAGAAGGATGTAGTGGAATTGACAAATCAATGTAAACTAAACAACAGATTCATGACAGAAATTTCACATAAATCAGAGAAGTATTGCACAGATTATCATTACATCAATATTCATTAATTAATCAATTTTACAATGGTCATACAATAAGGAGAATTTGAATATTGTGGATAAGATTCGAATTCACCAACTCAAACTGATTAGTTAGCTAACTCAATGTGGAAATAATCACAACTGGAGCTCACAGGTTTAACTCTGGATAACTAATTCAGTTCACAATCGGTTAACTGATGAAGTAGGTGGACAAAAAATGCCACATTCCCTTAAATCATGCAAATTGGTGCTAGGCTGAATGGCATCGAACTAATTGGTGGTTATCGAAGCAAAATTGATCATGACTGACTACCTACCACAAACAACTAAAGGTGATTGCTAGTGACACTTAGAGTGGGTTCCTATAATGTAGGGATTGGTCGTTATGGATTATAACCTCATGCAATCAGGTGCAGTAAGTGGCATATGTACCTTAGGTGTGTCCCCATGCACCAGTGGGTGATGATGACCTCCTAAGTTAGGAAAAATGAACAAATACACTATATGGGTTAATAGAGAATTAATTAATCCTAACACCCCCCCCCCCCCTTAATCCTAACTTTGGACAACTTGGGCCCTGGCTACTGGGCCAAAATTCACCCATACAATCTAAATGAAACAAAATACTGCTTAATTAAACAAGGAAAATGGGGAAAACCTTTTGCGAACCCCCCCCCCTTCAAAATAAGCAGGAAATTAGGAAACAAGCTTCCATACTTAAGAGAAAACTTTCTTCTTGAGCAAAAACTTGTGAAAAAATTGTTGCAATCTGCAACTCTATGGAGCAGTAATGAAAAAAGTTGGTTCTTATGTGCACTAGTTTCCTGGAATTGTGCATGTGAACTTTTCAATCTTCTTCCGATTTGATGAATGTTTCATTTGTCTCGTCTTTCTGGAGAAAGAGTGGCATGATCCAATTTGTTCTTCAGTGAGCCCAGTTATTGATCAATCCTTACCATCATGTAGCATCTCTCTGGAAGTTTGTTGCACCACAATGAAGGTATCAAGACTGTGTGGGAGAGTGCAACATGTTCATTCTGATACTGGAACCTTGTTTTTCCTATGACATCTGGATTCCCAACAACATTCTTAGCTGCTTCAATGAGATTTTGGGCCCATTTAGCCATCTGATTTGGAATTGGTGCTGGATCTGGATCTAGATTCTCTTGAGGTTCAATCCCAAGATCAATATCATGCTGATCTTGTTCCTCTTCTTCTGAATCTGAAACATTAGAGAATAGATAATCATCAAATAGAAATGAAAGTGTTTATACTTTCTTTTGCTTCGGATTATGGTGGATCATGCAACTGATCTTCTTCAAATTGCATGCTGCGCTCTATGAAGCACCTTCTGGTTTCAAGTTCCATCAATTTGTTTGCCTTGGCATCCTCATCATATCCCAACAGTATGAATTCGCTACTATGGTCTTGGAAATATTTTATATTACCAAAGGGTATTCTATCCCAAGATTTGGAGCCAAAAACTATCAGATGTGAGACAATGGGCTTATGTCCCAACAGTGCTTTGAAAGGACTGGCCCCAATCAATGATTTGTGAGGCACAATGTTTTGGATATATAAAGCACAATTAACAGCCTCAACCCATAATTAAGGAGGAATATTATTTTCTTTGAGAAGACAGGTCGCCATCTCCTTCAAGGATCTATTTTTCCTCTCAGCCACACCATTCTGTTGTGGTGTGTATGGAATTGATTGTTCCATTTGAATGCCTTCTGATACACATAACTGCTGAAAATCTCTTTTGAAATACTCACCTCCATTGTCAGATCAAATGGACTTGATCTTCTTCCTGAGGATTTTTTCATCTAAGGATTTATAGACTTTTAAAGTCTCGAATACTTCATAATTTTGCTTCAGAAAGTATACCCAACAATACCTTGAACAATCATCAATGAAGGCTAGAAAATCTCTGGATGCATTCATTGATGATGTAGGCATTGGTCGTAAGAAATCTCTGTGTATTAGATCTAGTGTGGAGGCAGCTCTTGTTTCCTTTCCAACCTCATATATTTTCTCTGGATGCTTCCCTACCAAGAAACCAGGACATACTCCTTCTGATGATTTGATGAGAGGAAATCCCTCAACCAATTTGTCATTGTGCAATTGATAGAGATACTTGAAGTTAAGGTGGCCAAATATTTCATGCCACAACTTGCTTGTGTTATTGGCATGAGTCAATAAGGATTTCAGATATGAAGTAGGGAGGAAATGGGAAAACTCATATTCCTTGGAGGCATGATTAGAAAACCCTTTTTCTATGAGATTTCCAGTAGAATCTTCAGTGAGATCTACCGTGTCAAAATCGAATATAACTCTCTTGGGAGAGCCTGTATGTGTCATCTTATATACAAATAAAAAAAATTCTACAAGAGAGGGAACATAGAGCACATTTTGGAATTGTCCATGCTCAATTTTAATGGAACCTCTCCCAATAGCTGGGATTTGTGAATCATCCCCCATATGAATGTTAGGTCCTCCTGATATATCCAAAGAGGTGAAAGATTCTTTGGAAGCAACCATGTGGTTGGATCTCCTGAATCAATCAGATAAGCCTTTGACTGAGTGAAGCCTACTTTCAAGGCATGGAACCTCTCATGTTCTTATGTATGTTTTCTAGCTTCAGACTCCTTTGCTCCTTGAGGAAGGGCAATGTTGTTTTGTTCAAGGAGATTAGACAACTAGTCAATGGTCTTCTTCATGCACTGGCTCTCTAGTCGAAATCCTTTCATACAATAGGAGCATTTAGCTTCCTCAAATTTCTTGTTCTTTTTCTTCTTGGAACCTGAGGCTCCATCAGAAGGGTTATGCTTATCCTTTTCCTTTAAATCAACATTTTTATTCTCCTTCCCTCTTTGCTTCCATTTTTCTTGTGCATTCCCAGAGTATTCAGCTAAGAGGGCCTGATTCTTGGAGGTATTGAGCACTCCCATCTGAATGAATTTGTCTTGCTCCTAGATTAATGACTCTGTAATTGCATATAGAGAAGCAATTTTCCAATTTGGGATGGATAATCTTCTGGAGTGGAATGTAGATATAAAGACTGAAAATTTTGAGCCAAGCTTTCTCAGATCAATTGACAACACAAGTTGCTCATCCTTCCTCTCTATCCCACATTGCTTGCATTGCAAGACTAGGGATTTGTATTTTGAGAAGAATTGTTGAATTGTCTTGAAATTGCTGGGATGGAGTGCAATGAGCTCATTACCTAGAATATGGATTCTTAGCTCATATTTTTTTCCAAAAAAAGATTCAAGCTTGTCCCATACTTCCTTCGGAGTTCTAAGTCCCTCAAGGTGGAAAAACAACTCCTTGCATGTGGATGCACATGAAGTCGAAGGATTCATCTAGCCTATTCAGAAACTTGGATTTCTCAACATATTCTTGGGGCTTGACCTCTCTTCCCATTGTCATCCTATACAAGCCTTTGTTGCACAAGGCTATATGCATATCTGCAAAGGAAGAAGGTCAGGGTTTACAAAGGTACTAGATTACTAAATGATGAAACCCTATTAAAGGTTTAGTGAAGAATATAGGGCTCCATGAGAAATAGAGGAACAAAATAACACAATATTATATTACTAAAACACTTCACACTATTGCAATGACATTCACTTCTCTTTTAAATGGGTTGCAAGGTTTTATTTGTCTAAATCCTAAAAGATAATAACAACCCAACCCTAAATTTTGTAGCCTAAATCACAAAAGTTACTTTATTACACATGTAAGTCTCATTTTCTAGCAAAAGGTTGTTAGCTCAATGGAAGAGTATATGTTTTACAAGAAGGAGGTTGGCGGTTCAAGTCCATCGTGCCTGATCATAAATTAATAGATGTTATTGTGGTCGCCACAATGAATTGATTTTATCGAGATAAAATATTTTTAAAAGATCTTGAGAATTGAGGGATTCTGGTGTATGTTGTTAAGTGAAAAGAGCCCAAGAAATTGTTGGACATGGTTGGTTTTCCTTATTATTATATTTAGTGATTGCTTAGCCTCATCCTTTTTGTCTACAATGGCATTGTTGTTTGAGGGATTTAAAACTCATTCAATGGGGTGCCCAATGCCATCAAGCCATGCTATATTTCCAATGATAGGTTCTACGAGTTGACTAGTCCAAAACATGACATGTGACACCAAATAAATATTTCCAATGATAGGTGCTACGAGTTGACTAGTCCAAAACATGACATGTGACCCCAAATAAATATTTTCAATGATAGGTGCTACGAGTTGACTAGTCCAAAACATGACATGTGACCCCAAATAAATATTTCCAATGATAGGTGCTACGAGTTGAAAAGTCCAAAACATGACATGTAACCCCAAATAAATGAGGTTGCGTGCTGCCATAAAATTGTGAAATTTGGTACCATCCCCTGGCCACATAACACCATAGGAGTTGTGGCAGTTGGCCCATATAAACCATGGCATACGCAAAGGATTGCAAAACATGGTTCAATAAACGCAAGGATGTGTGACACTTGGAACCAAACCTTGGCTTTGGAAACCATAGAGTCTTGACATTTGGCACCATAGAAATGATCCCACTTACACTGATGAACCATGCCATGTGGGGAAAAGATTCATGAGTTGTAACACATGGCATATGAGGTGTTGGTACCATAGAGATATTGACACATGGCACCACAGAACCTTGGTCCATGAGGCATATGAGGTGTTGGTGCCATAGAGATATTGACACATGACATATATATGTGACAATTAGCACCATAGGAGGCATCTCAGTTACTTGACACCATAGGAATGATGCCATTTGAGCAATGTCAAAGGTTGTCATGGCGGTGAGCATGAGAAGTAACAATAGTGAATGTTTTCTATCAGGTTACTCAGCGCCCATCGACATTAACCCGCCACAGTGTGGCTTTTTCCTCTTTCGAATGAATACAAAAACTGTCACATGTGTCATCCCATCATTTTGATTCTGATCATGTCACTGAAGCTTGCAACAATTGCAACCTAGTTGCCCCTTTTTAATATCTTTCTCCTTTCAACTTGTTATGCCTGCAAAAAATCCAAGGATCATTTTTAAGTATGCTTGGTAAGGATTGAGATTTTAAGGAAGTATAAATTATTATAAGAATTTGGTAAAAAGATGAGTGAATATTGAAAAAAAATAATGGTAAAAAGATGATTTTAAGGAAATGAAACTTAAAAGTGATGTTTCACAGAATTGATTGCAACCAAAGTGATGTTATAGTAAAAGGAGTATTGTTTTCGAGTATGACACTTAGGAGATCCAGTACTTGACAACGGCCTCACGAGCACTAACTTTGCAGCTTTAGTAAATATATTGTATATATGGTTCTCAAATTGTTTAGTGCAACCAAAGTGGTGTTACAGTATTGTTTGTTTTTCTTTTGTTGCATAGGTACTCCTTTTTCTTAACATGAAGAAACATATTTATTACTTAACATTTGCATTAGACATTAACAACATTAGTTTTGCATAATTGTTCGTGTTTTGTTGTAATAATGGATTTTATATTGTTTAAGGTTTATTTAATTGCATTTTTTGAGTTTTAAGTTTGTGGAAACCTTTGAAGTTTGCTTGCGAGTAGTGGATATTACAGAAATCAAGGCAGCTATATTACCAGGTTATATATCCATTTATATATTACTAGGCAGCTATATATATCCATTTATATTGATAGGAAGCTATATGTGTGTGTATATATATATATATATCAAGAGGACCAATTCAATCGACACACATGTCTTTATTGTAGAAAGAGTATATAAATTGTATTATGTCTTTCTTTATTGGATAGTTGCTACTCTTTAATCCAAAATAGGTAGAATTTCCTCTTCTAAAATTAGAATAATTTACTAAAACCTTGTCCAAGAGACCTTGCTAGCTTACTATAGTCTTCCCCTTTAAGCTCCCTTTACCTGCCTTTTAATATTGCTTTTAATATTGAATAAAAAAGCATAATCAACTTTTTGAATGCAGTTTCTATTCACCACATTAATGCTATGCAGAAAAGAATCCCCTATTCTCAATGAAAATAGGTATTACCTATAAATATAAATAAAATAGAAATAAGCCATGCATTTCGCCACATTAATGCTATGCAGAAAGGAATCCCTATTCTCAATGAAAATAGGTATTACCTATAAATATAAATATAAATAAAGTAGAAATAAAAAGCGCCACGTTGAAGCCATGCATCATAATCCACAATGCCCATAGAAATAGCCACCTCCACGCTTAATCCATGCAAGGTAAAGTTGTAAGTATAAGTACATGCAAAAGGTATTAAAACCCTAGCAGGGAAATTCCGTTTTCATCCTCGGCCATGATGTTTACATGGACCGTGTGTCATCTCTGTGCTCCCGAACACTGGTGGGTAGGTGTTGTAGGGGATTTCACCACTCTAGGTGAATCACACTTTGTATGGCCTTCCCCTGTCCCGATGCAGACTCTTTAGACCCCATGGACCATATTTTATCCTTTGATGTTTCCTTGATCATCCCTAAAACTATATAAAAGACGATATACACGGATTTTTCCCCGATAACCGCGTACATACACGAGTTTGACCCCTATATCCGTGTACATCGGGATGTGTGCATAAGTCCAAATCCTTTTGGAGTTTTCCTTGACATGGATCCGACTCATTTGACTCCTGGCCTTCCATATGCCTTGAGATCGCTCGGATTCGAACCTTCATTATCCCTTGTGAAGCTATATAAGGAACCCCTTGGTACATTGAAGGCAGATAGAAAGATTGAAAGCAACGAAACTATAGTCCATTGTTGCCGGAATTTATGCTTGAGTCTGCATCCCTTTGTCCCTTTGGAGCACTGTTGTGTTCTTCCCAAGCTTGCCTTTTGCTAGTGAGCTTGCTATCTAAGTGATGGAGGCCCAAGTGGGGGATTCAGTTTCTCCGATTCGCAGACGTGCCGTCAGAGGTTGTGTC
>LPNX010643990.1:5513-35227 GCA_001517045.1 Pseudotsuga menziesii | reverse complement strand
GGGATAATGAAGGGTCGAATCCGAGCGATCTCAAGGCATATGGAAGGCCAGGAGTCAAATGAGTCGGATCCATGTCAAGGAAAACTCCAAAAGTATTTGGACTTATGCACACATCGTGATGTACGCGGATATAGGGGTCAAATTCGCGTATGTACGCGGTTATCGGGGAAAAAGCCGCGTATATCATCTTTTATATAGTTTTAGGGATGATCAAGGAAACACCAAAGGATAAAATATGGTCCATGGGGTCTAAAGAGTCTGCAGCGGGACAGGGGAAGGCCATACAAAGTGTGATTCACCTAGAGTGGTGAAATCCCCTATAACAGTAGGCTGGAATATTACCAACTGGGTAAAAAAGCTTAGGTTGATTGGGCTACTGAGTACTGGAAACCACTGCTGACTTATATTCCAACCATCGGCTTACTATCCAACGGATGGATTGTCTTTGTCTTTCTAGAAGCGGAACATGCTTTGCTCATACTCGATACTATCTGGCGTATCGGCCCTGGATCTCTGGTACTAGGTCGCTGGCATACTCACTTTGATCCTCTCAGGGAATGAGTGACAAAGCGTCACCTATGGGTACTTCTGCCACATCTCTCGTTTCCCCTCTGGAACAAGAATATACTAGAGGGCATTGCAAACACGGTTGGACGTTTTGTTGCCGTCGACAAAGATTTTCATCTCACCTTCGATAAAAGGTTGGCTTGGGTGCTAGTAGAAATGGATGTTTCAAATGGGTTACCAGCTAAGGTGGAGATTCTCTGCAAGGAGCGAATTTTGGTTCAGAAGCTCGATTACCTCCATGTACCGTTTCGTTGCAGCAGATTCCATGAAACCGGTCACCTTCGGAGAACTTGCCTCTTTCTCCTGGATGAGCGATCATGCACAAGCCAGGAAGGAACACCAGCTACACACGGTCTGGAGCATCCCAAAACTGGTATTTACTCACAGTCCCTCTCACTTTTTGAAGATGTTTCTGAGTCACTACTTGAGGCTTTAAATGGGTTGGTCACTCCTCCTATCGTAGCTTGTCCCACTGTATCAGTTGTGGTTGAAAACTCCCCTTTGGTATCTTATGAAGTTCCTACTTCATCTTTTGCTCATCTTCTCTCTGTCACCTTTGCCTTTTCTGCCCCACCTCCCAACCTGACTCCTATTTCCTCACCCATAGTGCCTTCTTTTTCCTCACTTGCGGAATTTCCTCCACTCCCTCACTACCACCCTCACCACAAAGTCCTACATCTTCTCCCTCTTTCACAGACCCGTCGCTCCAAAAATCTCTGTCGATATTTTTGGCTTCTACCCCCTCTTCCCCTTCTACTCTTCACTTGAACTCGATCCGTTTCGAAAATGTAACTGTTAGGAAAAAGAAGAGGGACAAGCTGGATTCCTCTGGGGCTCTCTCTTCGGCCTCACCTCCTTATGTTCCTCTCTCAGTCCACATAGAAAATGCGGCTAGAGGGAATCCACTTCGGGGACTTAGAGCTTCGCCTCCCCTCCCTCCTGTTCCCTAATGAAAATCCTCTCTCTTAATGTCAGAGGTCTAGGAGGCAAGACCAAACAATGCAGCCTCCATTCCCTTTTCCTCTGAATTCAACCTGACATGAGACTCCTTCAGGAAACTATGTGTAGTACTTATCCCTCTCTCCTTTCCTTTTCCAAGTTATTGCCCATATGGGAATTCTGTGCCATTAGTGCCTCAAGCCTCTCGGGTGGGTTGCTTATGGCCTGGAACCCTCATAGGGTTAGATGTCGGGCCTTTAAGACTGTAGCCGGTATTCTTGTTAAGGCAGACTTTCGTGGAATGAGTACTCCTTTAGTCATTCTAAATTGCTACGTCCCCTACAGAAATAGGGAACTTTTCTGGGATAATGCTCTTAGGGGGGTCTTCTCAGTGTTCCAAATTTGATCATGGGGGGGGGACCTTAACTTGACCATGAATGCCTCAGAGACTTGGGGTAAGAGAGTTGTCCCGGATCCTCTTGCCTCTCATTTCAAACTCCTTTTTGACTCTGTTGGTCTTATGGACATAACCCCTACCAATGCTGGGCCCACTTGGAGAAATGATAGGGTTGGAGAAGAAGGAATCAACAAAAGATTAGATCGCTTCTTACTCTCTTCTGCCTTGATTCCCTCCCTAAAGGTCCACCGTGCGTGGATTCACCGTGCTGATATATCTGATCATTACCCGATCTACTTTGAATGGAATAAATCGGTGGGTTCCTGCAACTTCCCCTACAAGTTTAATAGATCCTGACTCACTGATCCGGAATTAAATTTTTGGGTTGCTAAGAGATGGCCGGAGCTTAATCCTCGGTCTTCTCTTAATGGTTTGGACCTCCTCACCCATAAGCTTCGAACTCTGAAGAAGGAAGTTAAAGTTTGGACTCAGGAAAAAGAAAACACTATGAAATCTAATTCTATCAGGCTGGATAAGGATATTGAAACCCTGCTCTCGGGATCATATTCAGGTATTATCACCCATGAAGATCAAATAGCTCTGAATCTGCTAAGATCCAAAAAAAAGAAGCTACAGGATCATATCTTACTCACTTGGAAACTCAAGATCCGTACAAAGTGGGCTCTGTATGGTGACTCTAACACCAATTTCTTTCATGCTCTAGCCTCGGGTAGAAGGAATCATAACACTATTTGGTCTCTAGAAGATGAGGATGGTCACTGTATTGAGGATGAGAATGCTCTAAAGGAGCTGGGCCAAAGACATTTTGCTCATATTTTTTGTGATGATAAACAAACCTGCTTGCTAGCACAGCTCAAGGTCATCATGCTCTACCCCTCTATGATCTCACAGGAGGAGGCCCCCAGACTTACTGCTCCTGTTACTTTGTATGAGATCGAAGGAGCATTGAAATCTTTCAAGAAGGATAGGAGCCCTGGTCTCGACGGTTGGCCTGTCGAATCCTACTTACACTTCTTTGACCTGTTGGGAAATGAGTTATTGTATGCTATTGAATGTGCAAGGACTACAGGTTTCATTACTCCCTCTCTGAATTATACTTTCCTTGCCCTGATTCCTAAAAAGGATAAACCCTCAACCTTTGCTGACTTTAGAGCTATCTCCTTGTGTAACCTGATGTACAAGCTAATTGCAAAGGTTATTGTTGTCATACTGAAGCCATTCTTGGACTCTCACATATCCAGAGAGCAGTTGGATTCCTTAAAAATCGTCAGATAGTGGAACCTATTGGCATTACCCAGGAGACTCTCCACACGGTGAAAACCAAGAACACTTGTGCTCTCATCCTCAAATTGGATTTAGTAAAGGCATTTGACAAAGTTAATTGGTCTTACATTAGACTCATTCCGATTCAAATTGGGATGCCTCTCCTTGGTGTTAATTGGATAATGGGATGCCTCACTTCAGCAAATTTTGCGGTACTAATCAATGGTACTCCCTCACAGTTCTTCAGTGCCTCTCGGGGAATTAGACAAGGTTGTCCCTTGTCGCCTTTGATTTTCATACTTGTTATAGAAGGTCTCAGTCTCTTGATCTCTGATGCTAGGGAGCATGGTCTCATTAGAGGAATAAAAATCTCCTCATCACTTGGCCTTACACACCTCTTCGTGGATGATGTGATCTTGCTTGGTACCGGTACCCTGCCTGAATGGATTGCTTTTGAAGTTATTTTAAGTACCTTCTATAAGGCATCAGGGATGAGCATAAGTGTTGATAAATCTTGCGTCCTCTTCAACAATGTGGACGAAGGTACACTAGGTGATATTGCTAGAGTCTTGCCTTATAAAATAGAACCTATTGCCTCTGGATTCAAGTACCTCGGCTATTTTCTTAAACCGTTGGGGTATAAGGTCAGTGATTGGAATTGGTTGGTACATAAATTTGAAAATAGAATCATTCACCGGTCTCATAAGCATCTTTCTTTGGGTGGTCATCTAATCCTTGTCCAAGCTATTTTGTCTAGTCTCCTGGTATATTGGATGGGCCTTGCACCCATTCCCGTCTCTGTCTTAAAAAGGCTCAGAAGTTTAACATTTGCATTTTTATGGGGCTCTATAGGAATTAAAAACAAGTATCATTTATCTTGTTGGAAGAAACTATCCTGGCCGAAAGAGAATGGTGGCTGGGGCATCAAAAACCTACATTGGTCCAGTATTGCTCTAAGGTTAAAAAAATTCTGGATGGTTCTACAAAATGAAGGGCTGTGGCACAATGTTCTAATTGGTAAGTACCTGAAGAATATTTCAGTGGTCGCATGGCTCAGAGGTAAAAACTTTAATGTCCGTGGAGTTTCTATTTTTTGGAAAGGGTTTTTGCAAACTCTTCCATGGCTGGGAAGATGTTTAACATGGCTAGTTGGAAATGGTCTAGATGTCCTCGTGGGCATCGACCCTATCATTGGTACACAAACTCCTCATACTCTTCCAAATGGGCTCAGAGCATTCTTGGAGGACCTGCACATTACCACACTCTCGCAAGCACGCAATATTTTACCTAGATCGCACAATTACTGGTACACGGCTGAGGACCTGTGCATTGCAGGAGAATGGAAGATCACATGGGACAATTACACAAGGGAACTGGAGCTGGGAAGGATTAGGCTCACTCCTCTGTCGAATTCTCTTGTTTGGGATCATAACAGATCAGATGGTTCAGCTTCTGCTAAGCTTGTTTATGATTGTATCGTTCAATCTTCATCTCCCCTAGCCGGTAACAGATTACTAGCCCTCATTTGGTCTGGAATCTTGCCCACTAAAATTAGCTATTTTATTTGGCTGGCTTTGGAAAATAAAATACTAACGTGGGACAATCTCTAGAAGAAAGGTTGGACTGGGCCTGGCATTTGTGCACTCTGCAGTGTAGACGAAGACAGTGTTCAACATATATTTACTGCATGCTCTGTCTGGAAGAGTGTTATTATTCATTTGAGTGGACAGTTCCACTTCTTTCCCCTTTACCAGTCTGATAGTCTCTATAATTATCTGAGGAACTAGATTGTTAAGTTCTCTAAGTACTCGCTCTGTTGCTACCTTCCTTTTTTCGCTATGTGGACTATCTGGAAAGCAAGGAATACTTACATTTTCGAAGGAAAAAAGATGTCTCGGTCTATTGCTACCTTCCTTTTTTTCTATGTGAACTATCTGGAAAGCAAGGAATACTTACATTTTCGAAGGGAAAAAAGATTTCTATCTTGAGCATAATTTTTTAGATTGCAAACTTCTCTCAGTTGTATCAGCCTCCCATTTTAAAGGCAATTAAGCCTAGAGCCCTAGGCTCGGGTCCTTCTCTTGCCTACCCTTGCGGATTTTTTGATGGGGCATCTGCCAAAAATATTGGAGGAGTTGGTTTCTGCTTATACCTGAATAAGTCTCATTCCTACGAGTTTTCTCTGGGGGCTGGATCATGCACCAATACCAAAGCAGAATTGATAGGGCTTTGGGCTCTTCTGCATATTGCCCAGGTGATGGGGATACCCACACTTAATAAATTTTGGTGACTCTTCTGTCATTATTAATTGGGATAAGGGTACTGATGCCCTTTCTCCACCTGATCTCAGTCACTGGTGTAGGGATACAAGAAAACTCTGCACATGCTTTCTTCACTTGTCCTTCAGTCATATCTACCATGAACATAATCAGCTCGCAGAGAGTCTATTGAAGTCTGCCCTTTCTTTGGCTCCTGGACCTGGTATCTATTCTGAAAATTTTGAAGGCTTTTTGGTCTCTCATGACACTTACAAGCTCTTTTGAGCTCGGTGCAGGAGCATGTTCTCCTATTTCTTATTTGGCACCTTTTTGGCTGTTTGGAGCGAGTACCTTCAAATAGCAGCTCTGCACTTTTATGTTCACGGTGGAGATGGGTTTGATGGACAGTTATCTCATTCTGTCACTGACTGGATTAAGTATTTGATGGGAATGTTATTTGATCTCCCCCTCGGCAGCTCTGTTGAGTTGAGACTTGTTATAGGCGTACAGTAGTATGAAACTCTCTCTTTGACCTTGCATGATTGTAACCCTTACTCAGGGATGGCACTTCAAATGCCTTTTGATTCAATTTTATGAATATCAAGGACATGCTTTTTTCCTTCTGAAAAAATAAGTTCAAGGTCCGATTGATTTTATTTATTTAAAGGAAAAGGGTAGAGAATCGAACTCGCGCTAGAAACTCTGCCAACAATTTCTAGCCAACATGTTCCGGGATTCCTTGATTGACTGCTGCATAAAACGAATGGTAGTTGTTGATGCTGTGTAAAACTAGTGGCCATTGTTTTAACTAATGCTAGTTTTCCTTCTTAATCCGAATGATTTTTTCTTGTGAAATGGTAGCTTTTCTGGCAGAAATGGACTAGAGTTCTTCGATGGACATAAACAAAAAACAATGAATATGAGAAGCACATTATAGGAATGAATACGCCGAGGTTAGTAGTTTCTTCTGTGGCCTTCATTTTTCCTCCTATTTGTTTGAATGTGAGGAAATGGTCTGTAAATTATAAATTGATGTGGAGACTTTGTTCTTGTTTTGTTTGGGAATTTTGATTAGTTAACCAATGAATAGACTTTCTATTTCGATTATTACTATTGAACAGACTTTTAATTAACATTTTATTTCAGGGTTGTGATTGATATTGACGTATGTGAATCTCTTCTCTTTGTTTGTGTTCTCAATTTCGGAATTCCATAGTTATCAGGGTAGTTTTTCATTAAGCTGTGATTTGCCCCATCAAAACAGCCTCCTTTTGTGCGTGCGTTTTAGTAGGAATTGGCCCTCCGGTAGGTATTCAGGTTGAAAGGTTTATGCCTTGCTATGTAATTCTGAAGTTGAATTTGGGTTTTTTCTTCTTACAGGTACAAGTACAAGTACATGTGGACAGTGCAAACAAGCATGGTATTCTGTTCAAGTGCTGATAGACTTGAACCTTAATGATATTATGTTTCTTCAGATGAGAGATTGTTCATAGATGAGAGATGGTTCATGGATAGTATGTAGGTTAATACTCTTATCATTATTCTAGTCCTGCTCAGGCTCACAATTTCTTCTTTTCCATGTCACAGACGATAACGGCAACAAAGAACTACATATGAAAGCATAATTGAACTGGGTACACTGAGAAATATTTATATTTGAATCTTATAAGAGGAAAGGAAAGGTTGCATTTTTAGCTGATGATAAGTGCCCTGAATCATATTCATTCTTTGTTTTTTAGAATGAATGATATGTGCCCGGAATCATTCATTCTTTGTGCCCTAAAAATGTAACCGTTGTGGAGGCGGAGGTATGGAGGGTTGTGTGTCTTGTTTATGTTATTGATGAGGGGACAGGTGTGTCTTGTTTACGTTATCCACGTTGTGTGTCTTGTTTACGTTATCCATAATGTTGTGTGTCTTGTTTACGTTATGGACTCACAACACGAGGGACTATGGTTGCGTGTCTTGATGAGGAGATGTGCAGGTGCTCCCATCGAAGATTTGATTAGTAAAATTGAAGAGAAGAGCTCCTGCGATGCGATTCGTAATGAGAGGAGAAAGATCTCATCCTGCAGCGGCATAATACGATCATTTGGGAGGGATGTCACCAAGCGTAATACCTATTAATTGAAGAGAAGAGCTCCCGTGATTCGAGTCGATTTGTAATGAGAGGAAATAGCTACAACATCCGAGGTGGTCATGTCAATGGGAGGGATTCGCACATCTTGACAGAAAGGAAAGGCTAATGTTTGCTGATCATCTTGACAGAAAGGAAAGGCTAATGTTTTATGATCATCTTGACTATGGGAAATTCGCCGGAACTGGAGGCAGGTCGGCACATCCTCTTCTCAATCTCAATGACTGTTTGTTAGTGACTTTTTGGAGAGGGGTAAAGAAGAGTTGCGGTATTTATTTTCGTTCTTCTCTTCTGTGACACTGATGGATGAACCATGCGTGAATTCAGAAGTAGAGAGGCAGCATGTGATTTAGTGTTTGGAGGTTTCTTCTAATCATTCTGTTGTGTTTACTGACCACCACTTTCTATGTTCTATGATCATCTCACAATGACGTTGGTGATATGGCCTCGTTTTTCAGTGCACTAAGTACTAGCGCGCCGAGACAAGGTGGCGTGGACAGTTCGACAAGGTGTTGCGCTTCCACTTAGAAAACGACAAAGCGCCCACACTCACCATAGGCGGAATCGGGAGTGGGGCACGCGTCGGCAAGGTAAACGACAAAGATGAGCATTCCAACAACATTAGCGACGAACGCTTCGGCATGGTCAGCGACGTGCGCTTTGGCATGGGCGGTGACGGGTGCTTCGGCATGGGCAGCGACGTGCGCTCCAACAAAGGTAGCGATAGATGCTCCGGCAAGAGTAACGACGTGCGCTCCGGAAGAAGCAGCGATGGGTGCTCCGGCAGAGAAAACGACGAACGCTTCGGCAAGGTTTAGCGATGGGCGCCTGGTAAGTGAGCGCTCCGGCAAGGTGAGCGCTTGGCAAGTGAGCGCTCCGGCAAGGAATATGGGTGCTTGGTAAGTGAGCACTCCGACATGGTTAGCGGCGAACGGTTCGGCAAGTGGGCGCTCTGGCAATAAAGTGGGCGTTTCGGCAAAATAGACGTTCGATGGCAAAGATGGGCGCGCGACCCTCGGTGTGGGCCCACAGCCCTTGATGTGTTTGTATGTGGGCGCGTCAACAAGTTAAGGGGGAAAAGTGTGTGTTTGAAGTTGACTTGGCGAGCCGACATGAGGTGACTTGTGCGGTAAGCAAGAAGGCAAGTTGACTTAGACAAGGCACCTAAACGCCTATAAGTAAATGAAGTGCAAAGTCATTTCATCATCAAGCAATTGGTTAAGAGGTGATCAAGTAGCCGGTATTCAAAGGGAGCAGAACATAATTACAGAGAGGTCTATGGTATCATTAAGGAGAGGCCGAGAGGGCTAGGCGTCTTTGGAAAAGAGACAGTCTTTTACATTTTTGTATCTCTTGTATTTTCTGGGTGTAGCAGCTCATTAGAGGAAATTTGGGGTCTAAAGTGGGCCTTATAAGAAAACGTGCCAAAATAAGTTTTTGTGAGTTGGAATTCAAGAACCAATAGAATTTCAATAAAATGAGTCAACCATAATGGTTGAATTGACATATTTGTCATAAAAGAAAACTACTTTTTTTGTTCATATTTTCGACATATCTCCCTGTGTGTTTGCTCAAATTTCAAGAGAGAAATCTTGTTAGATGGGGAATTTGATTCTGCATCCAACGAGTACCCACAATGCATACTTTTGACAGACCTCTCTACCCCAAAAATAAGAAATACCTAAAAAAAATGTGATGGTGACATCATCATCACATTTTTTAGGTATTTATTGTTTTTGGGGTAGTGGGGTCTGTAAAAATTATGTAGTGTGGGTAATCATTGGATGTGGATGTAAATTCCACATCTAATGAGCTCTCCCACTTGGAATTTGAGTAAACAAATAGGGAGATATGTCGAAAATATGAACAAACAAGTAGTTTTTTTCATTCTTCCTCCAAAATTAATAACTATTATTTTATTATTTTAACTATTATTTTATGATTTTAACTATTATTTTATTATTTTCCTTAGGAGGCCCATTTTAGACCCCAAAATTCCTCCAATGGGTTGGGTGTGCACCAGGAGCTCTGTCTTGGGCAACTCCGTTTATTTTATACTATTCCATTTTTATACAAGTTAAAAATGGCTATGCTAGGTTGGGCAACCCATATCTTTATTCTCTGTGTGCTTTTGCTTAGTGCTGCATTTTCATGTTTTTGGCTAAGTGTAAATTGTACCAACAAGGCTAATGAGACTAAGTAAATAGTTGAAGAGTTAAACTGTAAAAAGATAAAAACAGCTCCGTAGGTTAAGGCATAGTCTAACGGAGAGTCATTGAGTTGGCCACGCCCTCAATAGACTTTTGTGCAGTGCCGTACACCACCTTTGGCGAGTCAAGAGCGCTTGCAAAAGTGTGGTTGTGATAGGTGGTATTAGAGCCAAAGTTTGAAGGAGTATTTAGCGAAGGTTAGACAGAAGAGACGCTTCGTTGGATAGGCTTCCGCAGTTCAGACGCTCCATATACAGACGCTTCGCAGGGAGGCAAGCTTTCCACAGACAGAGCGCTCCGCAGAATGAACGCTCCGCAAACAGAGCGCACCGCAGGGTGGGCGCTCCGCAGAAAGAGCGTGCTTCGCAGCTGAGCGCGTCTCCAGACAGGCACTCCGCAGACATCGCACCGCACTGACAGGTGCTCCACAACCGAAAGCATGTCTAAGATCGGGTGCACCCCAGGAGTGGGCGCTTCGTAGGAGCAGATGCTCCTTAGCGCTCCGCAGGTGAGCGCTCCCACAGAAGAAGACGCGCGCCCAAAAAATCGTGCACTCCGTAGGAAGAGCCGTGCACTCAAGTGACGAGTGCTCCGCAGCCGAAGAGCTGCGCGCTCGGAACAATTGCTCCAGAAAAAAAGTCACGCGCTTCGGGGAAGCGTGCGCGCTCAGACAATCGCAGCCGCACGAGGAGGTGTGGTTCAGCAAAAAAATGAAAAGTGCCAATTTTTGAAGTGCACTCAGAACGGAAGTGTGCCAAGGAGGGTGCGTTTGGAAAATGCATGTTTCGATAGTTTGATCAAGGAAAGTTGTGCGCTCCAGGAGTGCGACATCAGCAACACTTAGACAAGTGTTTGGTAGCCAAGTTGTTGGCTTGACGTCAAGGTTGGATTCGGCAGTAGTTGGAAGTCTATGGATCCGCAGCAACAAAAACGAGTCAGTAAGATGGCAGGCTTCGACAAGAAGGAGACACTTGTGCAGAAATTCTTGCAAGCATTGAAACCGCTTGGAGAAGTGACAGGAGTTTCAGTCGAAGGGAAGACCAACGTTTCGGTTGCATAGTTGGGTGACACATTCGCAGCAGGATGTGAACAGTTATCAGCCGCGTTGAAAGAGACGATGGGTTGCATTCGAGAGGTGGGGCGAGTTCTTGAGGAGATGCTTCAAAGTGAAAGGGAGCAGGAAGAACGTCGGTTGCAGGCAGCTCGAAGTAAGAACAAAATGAAAGCAAAAGCTAAGTCAAAAGGCACTCAAGGAGGGCCAAGACAAGAGAAAATGGAAAAGCCAGAAAAGAAGAAGGTTGCATGTTTTCTTTGCGCAGAGAACCACTACGTAAGACATTGTCCGTTTAGGACAAGAGCTGTTGCGAGAGAGGAATATACGACAAGGTTGACAACAATGAGAGTGATGGAAGAAGCACCTTCTGATGAGGTTTCTGAGACGGTGAAGGAAATTCAAGCTTGCCTTAGCGAAGTGACCAGGGGTCGTAACGCTGCGTTGCAAGGTGTGCAACAAGGATTGTACTTCGTAGAAAACTACGGTGAGTGGCCTAAGGGTTTTCGCGTTGGTTGACACTAGTTCATCTCATATTTTGGTGAGCAGTAGGACTGTGGGGTCCCTTCACAGTGGCATGGAAAGTAGCCGGGAAAAGTTCAAGGAAATGAACTCTGCGGTAAGAGATGTGACTGGGAAGATATGCGCAGCACCTATTAGAGTTGGAAGGTGGCACGACAACATGGACTTGAAAGTTGTTCCATTGGATGATCACTCTATGATCTTGGGACAGGACTTTCTTCGTTTGGCCAAGGAAGTGCTAGTTCCACATGCAGGACGGTTGGTGTTCTTGGGCGAGGATGGAACGTGGAGCTTGCCTATGACCCAGAAAAGCAAGTTGGGCTACAGACCGCAAGTGACTTCAATGCATATTTTCGAAGACCCAGGTAAGTGTAAACACTTGCCACATCAAAGCATAGGGAAGAAGACGGTTTCGACATAGAGCAGCAAGCCAAGCATTGGGGTAAAGGCTGATCTATCCGCAGCAGGAAGGTTAGCAGCGTTGGAAAAATGCATGGCTTCGATCAGTGAGGAGATTGATTCCTTGTGAATTTCAGAGGATCCTTTGCAGTAGCATGGGAGTAAACAGTTGGTTTTCTCGATGCCATGTTCAAAGGTTGCCAATGAAGGCACATTGGAGATGTCGTGTGGCAGACAGGGCGGTGACACTTCGGTTGAGAAGAACCTTGAGGCAGAGTCACACGAGGAGGTGTTGGACAAAGAACATTTTCTAGAGGAAATGCAGGTTGCGGAGGAAACGAAGTTTGCGGAGGAAACACAAATTTTGGAAGAAGTCTTGGATGGAGGAAACACCAGAGAAGTTGATCCACCCCATGATGGGGAGGACATAGTGGCATTTTGCATCCATGCCATAGGCATTTCAGAAAAAGATTTGGCATGAGAGCGGTTGCAGCAGGTTGGCTGCCAACCAATCGAAGTTGATGCGGTACTTGCTTACTTGGAGAGCAAGCGGTTGTTGGAACCAGTAAGTGAAGAAGTGGCTAAGGAAACCATGGCTACGGAAGCTGTGGCAGAGTTGTGCATTCTTCAAGAACAGAACATGTTGGCATGCTTGGAGATGTCAATGCACATTGAAACGTGCAACGACAAGGCAAGCAAGCCATTTGAAGGGTCAAGTAATGGAGCCACGACGCGGGCCAGGAAGAGGTTGCAGCAAACGAAGATGGAGATGGTGTCTTCAGTTCGCTTGGATGACCGCACAGAGGTTGCGAAAGATATGAGTACATGGATGGATGATGGTGTCGGGTTTGGACAGTATTGGGCTTGGTTGAAAGAGCTTAGTGCCAGCAGCGACACAACCGATTTTGGGCAGTTTTGTGTGGAAGATATGGGCGGCGATGGCCTATGGCACCGCCCATGTCTTTTCACTTGAGCTAGCAACGGTTGGGCTCATCGTCTTTGGTGACGGTGGTGAGGCCCTAGGCACCTTTGGCAAGGTGGCCTAAAATAAATTTTTTCGCCAAGGTAAAGTGCAAGAAGCTTGAGGACACTGAAAGAAGAATGCTGGCAACATGATTCTGGAACGGGGAAGTTTGTCTCAGGTGATAAACACATAGTTGGATTAGCTACCTAACTGGTTTGTCCTCGAGGTGCATAACAAACGGAAACAGGAAGGAAGGCATGGTGCATAGGTTGGAAGTAGGTGGTCAAGAAGCAGTACTGCGAATGAGCTATGAATGGTTCAAATGTTGCGGCAGTGTGGCTTGAGTTTACGCAGAGGTTGCAGCAGTTGACATTGCTAGGACGGCAACAAGTTTAAGTGGGGGAGGCTGTCACGACCCCGTTTTTTAGCGCACTAAGTACTAGCGTGTCGGGACAAGGTGGCGTGGACAGTTCGGCAAAGCGCCCACACTCACCACCGACGGAACCGGGATTGTGGCACGCGTCGGCAAGGTAAATGACAAAGATGAGTGTTTCGGCAACATTAACAACAAATGATTCGGCATGGTCAGCGACGTGCGCTCCGGCATGGGCAGCGACATGCGCTTTGACATGGGCGGCGACGGGCGCTCCGTCATGGGCAGAGACGTGCACTCCAACAGAGGTAGCGACGGGCGCTCTAGCAAGGGTAGCAACATGCGCTCTGACAAAAGCAGCAACAGTCGCTCCGACAGAGACAACGACGAACGCTTCGGTAAGTTTTAGCGACGGGCACTTGGAAAGTGAGCGCTCCGACAAGGTGAGCGCTTGGCAAGTGAGCGCTCCGGCAAGGTGAGCCCTTGGCAAGTGAGTGCTCCGGCAAGGAAGACGGGCACTTAGCAAGTGAGCGCTTCGGCATGGTTAGCGACGAATGGTTCGGAAAGTGGGCGCTTCGGCGAGAAAGTGGGCGTTTCGGCAAAACAGATGTTCGGTGGCAAAGATGGGCGCTCGGTGTGGGCCCACGGTCCTTGATGCGTTTGTATGTGGGCGTGTCAACAAGTTAAGGGGGAAAAGTGGGTTTTGAAGTTGACTTGGCGAGCCGACAAGAGGTGACTTGTGCAGTAAGAAAGAAAGAAAGTTGACTTGGACAAGGCACCTAAATGCCTATAAGTAAACGAAGTGCAAAGTCATTTCATCATCAAGCAATTGGTCAAGAGGTGATCAAGTAGCTGGTCTTCAAAGGGATTAGAACGGACTTACAGAGAGGTCTGCGGTATCATTGAGGAGAGGCAAAGAGGGTTGGGCGTCTTTGGAAAAGAGACAATCTTTTACATTTTTGTATCTCTTGTATTTTCTGGGTGTAGCAGCTGGTTGGGCGTGCACCAGGAGCTCTGCCTTAGGAAACTTCGTTTATGTTATACTGTTCCATTTTTATACAAGTTAAAAAGGGCTCTGCTAGGTTGGGCAACCCACATCTTTATTCTCTGTGTGCTTTTGCTTAGTGTTGCGTTTTCATGTTTTTGGCTAAGTGTAAATTGTGCTGGCAAGGCTAATGAGACTAAGTAAATAGTTGAAGAGTTAAAGAGTAAAAATATAAAAACAGTTCCGCAGGTTAAGGCGTAGTCTGACGGAGAGTCATTGAGTTGGCCACGCCCTCAATAGACTTCCGTGCAGTTCTGCACACCACCTTTGGCGAGTCAAGAGCGTGTGCAAAAGTGTGGCTGTGACAGTTGGCTCTTTCACGGTAGTTTCACCCAAACCGGTGTTACCTTATTTACTGTGATTGGCGCAAAACCATGATCATAAAACCCCGTATCGTGTCCTCCCTTTATTTTTCCACGTGGCACTATAAACCAAGTGGCGTAAGGAAAGCCTTGGATTCCCACCAAGTGGTGTATGGAATGCTATCGAGTGGCATACAGAAAGACTGGTTTGGATGAATATGGGCATACAGAAAGCTTTGGAGAGCCATTGGATGGCTGCCAAGTGGCGTTACGAGGGCCCTCAGATCTGACCATCCAGTGCATTCCAAGTGGTGTTCTTTGGGCCCTGCGATCTGGGCGTTCGATGGGTTCCAAGTGGGGTACTGAGGGCCATGCATTCTGGCTATTCGATGAGTGCCAAGTGGTGCTCCCTTAGCGCTACGATCTTGGCGGCCAAGTGGTGCTCCTTGGGAATTGTAATCTGGCCAAGTGGCGCTCCCTTGAATTGGGTACTCTAGTTTATGGTGCTCCCTCGAACATTACTTAAGTCGGTGGCCGACCATCAACGTCGCAAGGACTATCATTGTGTGTGGGATGAGGACCCATTGATGTTGCAGCGTGACCTGAGACTCGAGAGATTTAAGCAGTCATTGATTCCTTTAAAAAAACGCGTCGGCCGTATTATACCATGCACATGGAGGCAATGGATTATAAGGAATTTTCCAAATCGTTGGTCCTGAGTGTTTTGACTAGGCATCATCAAAGTTAAAAATATGGTCAAATGGAGAATATTAGATGAAAACCACGTGAGCTGTACCTTTTCCCTATGTAAAACTATAGCATGCACATGGATTCAATGGACTGTAAGGAAATTTTCAAATTGCTGGCCATGGGTGTTTTGACTTGGCATCATCAGAGTTAAAAATACATTTTATAATATGTTCTAAATGATGGACAAGGTTTATAAGATGCTCAGCATGTGAGAACTTTCACTACAACTTGTCAATGATGGTGGACAGGCTTTATAAGATGCTCAACGTGTGACAACTTTCACATCTTCTACAACATTACAACATGACAGGGATGATTGTTATTCAAAGAAATTTTGCTTGGATAATCAAGGCACTGCAATTTCCATGTTATAAAAGGACTTTTAACAACTAAAAATTGTAATTTATTTTGAGTCATTACAATTTCAATTTTCAAAAATTACAATTTCAACCATTAAAGATTGTATGTAATTTGTAATTTTAGGTTTTTTTCTGAGATTTTGAATTGATTTAGAATTTCATATATTATAATGTATTTAGCAATTTTAGTCATTCATAAATTCCTAAATTTCCATGAAATTCATCATAATTACGACAATGTGTGCTAGTTTTCACATTATGGTTATGCTAACCACATTGTAGTGGCTATGCTAACCGCATTGTAGTAGTTGTACCAAACTTGTAGTGGTTGTTCCAAACAAGTTGGATATAGGCTGAAAGGTGTCAACAACCTTTGTTCACCATGAAAATAACCTCTAACTAAGATGGTGAGCCTTATTTCATGGATGACATCCCCATGAATGCTCTATGCATAATTTTTAAGTGATAATTCATTGGATAAAACTTTGAAATTTGATAGCATTCTACACAAGAACCTTTAATAGATAAGGCACAAGTTTTACAAGTTATCCCCTACCTTAGAAATTTTGAAGTTTTACATGGTACTTATCAATTTTCAAATATAAATATTTAGCAGATGACTTGCAGGAGAGATGAACTTCAGAAGCATTTCTCATCGCCTTGGTAAGATTTTAGCTCTAAGAGTCTTCAGATAGCAACAAAAAGTGTTAAAACAAATTACACTTAATCACTTTTCTCCATTGCAGTGATTTCCATGAATAAAAGTAACAACGGATTTGATAATCTAAACATTGTAATATTATGCTAAATCATTAAGGGCATGAATCATGATGGAAATTAAGTCATAAATAACATATAGATAATTTTAATATTTGTCAAAAAATAATCATAATAGAGAAGTGTTATGTTGGACCTGTACCCAACACACCTTCAAATGCGCCCTAAGGAGAGAGAGGAACATTTTTCGACCAGGAAGGGTGTTATTCAGCAGTGGTGGTCTTGATCAGTTCCTTTGGTGCCTCCTTTAGGAGCATTATGGCTTAATGTCACTGTTGACTGCCCTTTAATGGGATTTTTAACCTTGGGGTTGGTGTTTGGGGATCCCAGGTGTTGATCACTAGGTCATGTGCCTTGGTCTCCCTTCACACCCACCTAGGACACCCTCTTGTCTTTTCAACTAGATGATGCCTTCTCTCTTGGGCATCCTTCCTTAAGAGGATGTTTCCTTCCTCCCAGGTCATACATGTTGCTTTGAGGAGGGAGTTGACAGATTTTAAACCATTTTGGGGTTAGATGGGGCATGAAGCCCTCCCTCCAGCTCTTTCCAACCTTTCGTTTGGAGTGATTTGCTCATTTTATCAGTTTTGACACCTAGGTGGGAAATACTCTAGATAACCTACTATAAGCCTACTTTAAGCTATTTTCATATTATTTTATGTTATATTTTTAAGTTGACATTTTATAATTTCAAAATGACCTTTTAAGCCATGTAGGCCAAGATATTTTGTAAAATCGAGTGTGAGAGGTTAAAAATAAACCTCTGCTCACTTCATTTTAACACAAAACAAGTGGGACAAAACATTATGCACTTATTCTACCCAACTAGGGCTCTTTGAAGGGAGGCGCCTCCCCTTGAGGAAGACATTTTCTAGGTTTCAATGATGAATTCTTGAAGTTTCTTTGGTTCAATACTCTTGCAAAGGTGATGCTATGTTTTGTTGGTTAAACACGTGCATAAGGAGTTATCCAGGGATTTTTTCTTTCTCTTTGTTAATTGTTGATGAATTATTTGTGTTTATAGATTAAATGGTAACCGTTATGGTTGTATTTGTCTTGGCTAGATCCTTCTTCAATCCTTGGTCACCTTGGTCGACGAAGTATGTCCTTCTAGGGTTAGAACCTTAGGAATTTAGGGTTAGTCATAAATCCTAGGATAAGATTCTCTAGAGGTAGGTTAGTCACTCCTTAGATTCCCTAGGTTAGGGTAAGGTTTTTCTAGGGTTTTCCCTCTTTGTCACAAACCCCACTCCTCCCAAAACCTAGTATTTAATATTTTAGTTGCATTTGCATATTAATCTAGGGTTATATAGGGTTGCATGTTAGTCTAGGGTTTTCCTCGGGTTAGATTCTTCCTTCTTCCTCCTCTCCATATGCTTCGCGACCTTCCTCTCCTATCCCTAACGCCCTCTTTCCTACCTTCCCCTATCTCTCTAACACCCTCACCTTCCTTGTCTCCCTTCACCCTTGGGCTGGTGTCTCCCTTAGCCTTCCTTCGCTCCTTCTTTTCCTTCCTCTTGTCCCCTCAACTAGCTTGTGTTAAAATTTCTCCCTCTTCCTCCTTTCTTCACAGACTTCCCTTACCTCCTCCTCTACCCTCTCCCACCTTCCCTTCCTACCCTCGACCATCTTTTGTAAGGTTGTGGCCTGGCTTGTTCTCCCTTTACCAGACCTTTCCCTCTTCCTAACCTTCTTCCTCTACCCTTGACTTCCTTCTCCCTCCTCCTCATGTCTTCCCTCTACCCTGGATTACCGTCCAAATTCCCTCGGCCTACCTCCTTTACCTCCCAAACTCCTTCCCCTACTCCTCAGGCTTGCTACTAGGCTTGTAGCGACCCTCCTTTCTTACCTTGGCCAACCCTTTGGGTTTTGTCCTTAGCTTTTCCATCAATCATGTTTTCCTTTCAGTGGCAACCCACCCTACTGGGTGTGCAACAAGGTGTAGACCTTCCTTGGCGCCCCTTCCTTTTCCTTGCACACAAGCAAACAGACAAGTGTTAGTTGTCTATTAAATAAAGGATTGATTCTTACCCTTTTTGCATTGTTATCAGACTGTATATGCACACTTTGATTAAAATATAATCGTTGCTTGAAATCTAAAAAGTTGTGGTACTAATACTAATACTTTGTTCAAGGCATACTAACCGTTTTATATACTGATGTACATACAAATTATGGGATTGATACATGAACATATGCTCAAATGGTGTAACTACTACTGTCTTCATAACTGATATATCATAGAATTCATGTCATATTGTTGTACTTTGGGATGATATATTGATGTACCTCTTCTATTGTTGTTTTAAAATTGTTGTTGTATATAGGTTCACATTTTTTATGATGACAGAGAACTCATAGATTATTGTTTTTACTTGTTTTATATTGGCTAATAATTACATATCACACTTGTTATTGTTTGGCTAATTAAATGAATGACACTCCACTCCTATATGACATATGCATGGTCCATGGTTGAAATTGGTTATTTTCTTATCATTGGATGAATGCATTACTAAAGAGGATGTACTAATTGAACTTTCACTATTCATACACCTACAATATATTTTATCCATTCCTTGAATTGACTCCAATAACGCACTGGTCACTAACATTCTTCAAATAAGATATTACTTGTTGTTTTAGTGCTCCTTACAGGGTTACATTAGGGATCTCCCCTAAGAGGTTTAGACTTCCATATCAGTTTGGGAAGAGTGGCTAAGGTGAAAGTGGTCATTCTCTCCCTCATATGTTGGTAAATGACTAACCTTGCTAGTTCATCTGGTAACATTTTGATGTCGTTGTTGGGGACCTCAAATTTGTTGAGGTGACTTATCTGAGCTGGAACAACATTTTTGGTAAGCCTTGAATCCTTCTTTATATGATTTCATATATTTTTCTAGAAATGAATAGCATGCATGTTTATCTGGCAACTCCACAAAGAACACATCCCATTAGCATTTTCTTAGGTTCGTCTTTGCTTTTGGTACTTTGGTGAGATTTGTTGAGCTAACTTGGAAGGTTTCTCATGGATACTCCACCAAAGAAAAGATAAAGAAGATAAAATAAAATATTCTCGGGCAAATGATATGGGGATGCTCAATATGTTTGACTTCTAAAACATTCCACGATACCCAAATAGGTTTAATAAGCATCGTTGTCTCAAATTTATTCCAGCATTCCACAAGGATGAAGATACAATTGCTACACATGTTATAAAGTTCAAAGAGGTTCTTGTGGCATGGGACATTACGGATGAGGATACAATGATACAGTTATTTGTGATGCCCCTCAACATAGGGGGGAACTAGGATATGGATGCTTGGTATGATGGTCTCCTTCCTAAGAGGATATCCTCCTATCAACAACTAATCAAAGCATTCCGGGATCAATGGGATCCTAACATTAAGGAGGAAATATTGGAGATTATGAAGGATGAACATGCCTAAGAAGAGCATGAAGCACTCCTTGATGACAAAGATGAAGCTCAACATTCAGAAGGTTTTCTTGAATAGGCTATTGTTGAATACTTGGTCACCAACATTATGGCCCTTATGTCCAGATATGAATAGCTTCCTGAAGACGAAAGTGAAACTAATCCATAGAATGAAGACCAAGAATCCCTAGTTGACGAAGCTCTAGAATTGGTAAGTTCACCATATCCTCAAGTTGTGGTTTTACATGATATTTTGGCTCTCTTGGAAGAAAATTACCAGGGTGCAGAAGACAACAATTACTGGGAATTCCTTGGTCTACTGGTATACAATTCTTCAATACCTTGAAACATTATAGTGGACCCCACCCCTCGCACATGTGTGGGAAAAGAAGTATTCCTGTTATCAATGAAGTACCCACTACCTTTTGGTTGATCTTGTCTTCAGATCAACACTTCCAGCACCGTATTGCAACGAGTATTGAAGAAGTTGTTTCAATCATTTCTATCCTATCTTGGTAAATCAGTAATGATCCATTGTAACAAGATCAAGATAGGTATGTGGATGGGTATGATTTTCTTTCCTCAATTTCATAATATTTATTGTTTATCTTTTCTTTTGAAGCATGAAGGTATGAATTATGTAGCTGACAATTTCAAGGATTATTGGGGTTACTAACATGATTATGTCAAAGATTAACAATATACATGTGCATCCGAAGTGGTGATTAGGTGAATGCAGGGACAGGTTGTGGCTGACACATGAGGATTTTCAAAGACCTTCTTTACAAGTTGCCTCTCAAGCTCAGAATATGATGACAACTTTCAGGCAAAAAAATTTCTTGATGTCGATGTATGATGGAGGTGTCCCATATATAAGTCCAATAAAGGCATGGATCAACAAGTCTTGTCAAAGCAATTCCTCTCCATGGCATCAATTTCAGGTATTCCAGGTTCTTAGAGTGGTTCAGTTTCCTTTCCTCACCCAAATAAAGATCCTGGTGCATACTCAACATATCACTATTGAGGTATTATCATGGATTGCATCTAAAGAAAAAGGTAAGATATTAGGTACGAATTGTTTACTCAAGTGGTTGCATTGGTGGTATGATTACACTTAACTCTTTGTTATTATCATGTTTAGGGTAGGTAGGGTTAGTTTCATTTTAGTTAAGCATATTACTATTACTTTGCATGGAATCTTATGTTCATTCATGATTTAGTTAGTCTTTATTGTTCTTAGTTTTTTCCATTATCTTGTGAACAAGGAAATACATAAGTGTTTTCCTCAAGATTATTTTAATCCCTTTGGATATTTGATGTGCATGTAGGTATACAAGTACTAAAATATTCACAGGTTCTCGAGCACTCCTAGGAAGATCACTCGTCCTACAGTTGGAGCCAGTGTTACGTTGCACCTGTACCCAATGCACCTTCATATGCGCCTTAGGGAGAGAGGCAATTTTTTTACCAGGAGGGGTGTCATACAACAGTGGTGGTCATGGACGGGCCCTTTGGCCCTTCCTTTAGGAGTACTATGTCTTAATGGCACCGTTGAATGCCCTTTGGTGTGATTTTTAACTCTAGGGATCCCAGGGGTTGATCATTGGGTAACATGACCCCACACCTTTTTAATTTTCTCTGGTGGCCTTTGCTTCAGTTACGATAGCTTGGTCTCCCTTCATAGCAACCTAAGACACCCTCATGTACTTTCAGCTAGTGGGTACCTTCTCTCTTGGGCGTCCTTCCTCAAGAGGATGTCTCCTTCCTTCCTTCCTCCCAGGATGTACATGCTGCTTTAAGGAGGCATTGAGGGATTTTACAACATTTCGGTGTTAGATGGGGCATGATGCCCTCCCTCCAACTCACTCCAATCTTTCGTTTGGAGTGATTCGCTCGTTTTAGCAGTTTTTGGCACCTAGGCAAGAAATACCCCATGTAGCCTACTATAATCCTACTTTAGGCTATTTTATATTATTTTATGTTATATTTTTTAGTTGACATTATATAATTTCAAATTGACTTTTTAATCCATGTATGCCTGGATATTTTGTAAAAGTGTGTGTGAAAGGCTATAAATAAACTCTCATCGCTTCATGACAAAAGATTATGCACTTATGCTACCCAATTAGGGCTCTTTGAAGTGAGGCGCCTCCCCTTGAGGAAGACATTTTATGGGTTTTTATGATGAATTCTTGAAGTTTCTTTGTTTCAATACTCTTGAAAAGGTGATGTTGTGATTTGTTGATTAAACACGTGCACAAGGAGGTATCCAAGGATTTTATTAATTTCTATTTATTAATGGTTGATGAATGATTTATATTTATGGTTTAAATGGTAGCCATCTGGGTTGCATTTGTCTTGGCTAGATCCTTCGTCAATCCTTGGTCACCTTAGGCATAGAAGTACATCCTTCGAGGAGTCCTTTTAGGGTTAAAAGCATAGGACTTTAGGGTTAGTAGTAAATCCTAGGACAAGCTTCTCTAGAGGTAGCTTAGTCACTCCTTAGATGCCCTAAGTTAGGGTATAATTTTGCTAGGGTTTTTCCCTCTTTGTCCCAAACCTCACTCCTCCCAAAACCTAGTATTTAGGGTTATTTAAATGCATTTGCATATTAATCTAGGGTTAGTTAGGGTTGCATGTTAGTATAGAGTTAGCTTAGGGTTAGCTTCTTCCTTCTTCCTCCTCTCCCTATGCCTAGTGGACTTCCTCTCCTATCCCTAATTCCCTCTTCCCTACCTTCCCCTTTCTCTCTAGCACCATTTCCTTCCTTCTCTCCCTTCTCCCTAGGGATGGTGTCTCCCTTAGATCTACTTCGCTCCTTCTTTTCCTTCCTCTTGTCCCCTCGGCCAACTTATCTTAAAATTGCTCCCTCTTCCTCCTTTCGTCATGGATTTCCCTTACCTCCTCCTATACCCTCTCCTACCTTCCCTTCCTACCCTCATCTATCTTTTGTCAAGATGTAGCCTAGCATGTTATCCCTTTATTAGACCTCGCCCTCTTCCTAAACTTCTTCCTCTTACTTCGGTTGCATTCTCCATGCTTCTCTCGTCTTCCCTCTACCCAATATTACCTTCCAAAATCCATTAGTTTGCCTCTTTACTTCCCAAATTCCTTTCCCTATTCCTCGTGCTTGTTTCTAGGGTTGTAGCAACCCTCCTCTCTTACCTTGGCCTTATCATCCATAAGGCCGGCTATCCTTTCAATGGAAGCCCACCCTACTAGGTGTGCAACAAGGTGCAAACCTTCCTTGGCATCCCTTCCTTTTCCCTACACACGGGCAAACAAATAAGTGTTTGTCTTCTACTAAATAAAAGGATTGATTCTTACCCTTTTTGCATTATTATCAAATTGTATATGCACACTTTTATTGAAATATAATCGATTCTTGAACTTTGAAAATTTGTGGTACTGCTGCTAATACTTTGTTCAAGGCTACTAAATTTTTTATATATTGTTGCACTACAAAGTCTGGGATTGATACATGAACATATGCTTAAATCGTATACCTACTATTGTCTTCATAACTGATATATCATAGAATTCATGTCATATTGTTGTACTTTGGGATGATATACTGATGTACCTCTGCTATTGTTGTTGTACAAGTGTTGTTGTATGTAGGTTCACTTTTTTTTATGATGATAGAGTACTCATAGCTTATTGGTTTTACCTACTTTCTATTGGCTAATAATTGCATATTACACTTGTTACTGATTGGCTAATTAAATGAATGACACTCCACTCCTATATGACATATGCATGGTCCATGATTAAAATTGGTTATTTGTTTATCATTGGATGATTGCATTACTAAATGGGATGTACTAATTGCACTTACACTATTCATACACCTAAAGTATATTTTCTTCATTCCTTGAATTGAATCCAATAAGGCACTAGTCACTAACATTCTTCAAATAAGATATCACTTGGTGTTTTAGCGCTCCTTGCAGGGTTACAATAAGGCTCTCTCGTAGGAGGTTTTGACTTCCAAAGCAGTTTGGGAAGAGTGGCTAAGGTGACAATGGTCACTCTCCTCCTCCTATGTTGGTCGGTGACTATCCCTACTAGTTCATCCGGTAACATAGAAGAATTATTCATTAAAATGTGAAATAATTAGAATAAAATAAAGAATATACATTCAACATGGAATGCAAAGAGGGAGATAACTAAAATTAGCATGAAGAAGAAAATAAACATCTAGTAATAGTGATTAAATGAAGAGCTCATACAATTGATTACATTTCAAATTTATCCAAAATATCTAAGCACATGCATCCATAGAAAAGATGTTGTAAAAAAACAGAAAATTGGCAGAAATAGTTTCCATTTGATATTGAAATAGAGAACATGTTAATCATGAATATGTGATCAAAAAAATTACAGAACATATCTTCAACAAGTAATACATAGATAGGGGAAGAACTCAGTCGTCCTTTCTCATCATCTTGGAAGCACTTGACCTTTAAGGTTATTACATAAGTATGAAAAGAATTGAATCACAAGGCATAGAATACCACCAATACAAGAATGGATTCACAAGGAATAGAATACCATGAATAAAATAATTAATCTTTCAAGTTCATGAATGTGTCCCATATTCTGTTGATGAGCTATGAAAATAAAACAATCCAATATTCTACTAAATTTATAATCGCATCTCGTGTACAAGGAAAAAATAGAAAAAACCAGAAAATCAGGGTAAGTCGTTTCTATTAATGTTGTTCAAACAAACAAGTTGATCGGTTTTTTTTTTTTACCATAACATAGGGGTAGTATATTGGGATCCGGTAAAATAGCTACCAGGTACTGTGATACACACATACAGTGGTGAAACACTGGATTCGATACCTCGGGTAATTCTTGGTATCCACTAGAACAATTCCTTATAGTTCTGGCACATTACAAAAATTAGAGAGAATGGCTATTTCAGCGAGTTTGTCCGGCTTCGTGTCATTACCTCCTTTCTGGATGGAACGATTTTTTTCTTTTTTGACACCGTCTGCCACTCTGAGCTTTGCTCAGTGGACTGAGGACCTAACGAGCCTTGTGAGTCTTCATCTTCCGCGATATCAACCCAGCTTGACCCCTGCTGGACTGGAACTGGTGGCTTTGGAAGGATTTCATCTGCTGGTGCCTCTTCCTTGGCTGGTGAGGTCGAGACTGTCTTTGCAGATTCCGAAACTTTCTCCTTTTGCGTTTCAGGGGTTTTTTCAGATTCCACTTCTTCTGAAGCCAGAGGTTCCTTGCTTTGCAGAACATGGACAGATTCTGCCCACCAAGTAGGACGATGGCTCCTGGATGGTCTTTTTTTTCCCAGGGACTTCTCGCAATTACGGGCTATGTGCCTTGTTTCAAAACATTTCCTGCACCTAAAACATAGGTTTTCATAATTGAGCTTCTGATTTCTTGAGTAGTCTTTGCCCTGCAAAATGACTTCTGCAAGAAACCCTTTTTTAAAGTCCATTTCAACGCAGATCCACGCGTAGGTAGAGAAGGCTGGCTTATATTCTGGGCTGCTGCAAAGGAATCTGCCGAGACCGTTTCCTATTGCCTGAAGAGATTTGTCCCCCCAGAAGTGCAGGGGTAAATACAGAAGCCTGACCCAAATCGGAGCCGAAGAGAGGGAGTCCGTTGAGGGATCGAAGGAGGGGGACCATGGCTGCATGGACAGTCCGGATCTGCCCCAAAACCAAGGCCCCGAGTTGAGAACCTTTTCCTTGTCGCTTGAAGAGCCGAAAACCGCCATGAAAAACCCTTTGGCACAAGGGCAAGTAACAACTTTAGCAACGAGAAGAGGCACCCACTCAGAGGCAATCCAGGAATGGAGATCGGCGAGGGAAGGCCAGAAGCCATTGAACCTGCAGATTAGGGCAGCCGAGATGTAGTGGGATGCATGAGCATGAGCCTCTCGAGGGATCGGGACCACGATTGATGGGGCTGCCGGGACAGCAGTTGTCTTGGGCAGCCCACCTTGACCAGAGACAACCTCTTTGAAGGAGGGTAGTGTATCGGGGCAACCACCGGCAGAAGGACTCTACGGAGGCACAGGGGCTGAAGGCTTTCGGAGGATTAGCAGAGAGATGGAGAACCGGAGCATGGGAAGGTCTGCCACCGAGGAGAAAGCGTGGAGATTCGGCGGAGGCGGAGCTAAACAGGGGAGCCCTGGAGGACTTGGTCGCTGCAAGGGCACCACCAGGAGGGTGAAGAGGCCCTTCGAGATTTGGAGACGTGCTTGCTGAAGGAGCAGCCGCAGAGGGACGAGCTGGAGCAGCCGTGAAGACCCCATGGAGGTCAGAACCGTCAACAGAGGGAGGAGAGGAGGTGAGGGCGGCCGCCATAGCAGACGCAGTGCTGAGGCGAAGCCGATCTCCTCTACCAACAAACAAGTTGATCGTTAATCATATAAAAACATTGACATTATTAGAAAAAAATGCAAAGTAGATATTCAACAAGAAGGAATTGCCATAGATAACCAAAATTAGCATGAAAATAGACCAATAAACACAAGCCACTCTTAAATAAAAAGGAAATAATTAACTTAAATAAATAAACTTTGTGAGCATTCCTTCTCAAGATTCTACCTCTAAGAGTTTCGATTAGTAAACGACAAAATGGTAAAACAAATCACAAGAAATACAAAATTTAAAAGCAAGCATGCAATTTACTCAATCAACAAAATTTCTTGAAATTGTTAGATTGTATTGTATTGATGAGAAACGGAGTGAATTTCAATCAACAAATTATATTCTTATACATTATTGACCCTATGAATCCTGGAAATTAAAAGTTACATAGATAAGAATTTGTAAAACTAAACCAGAAAATTAGTGCACAACTTCCATTATAATTGTTCAAACATAGCATGTTGATCATGAACAATGGACATTGACTTAGAAAGAACAAAGAACAAAGAAAAAATTCAATAACTTATAGCTAGAAAAAGGCATAGATTAGAAGAAGAAGAAAACATAATAGACGCCCCATAATCCATTAACAATGGCGTAGAAAATTTAAACATTGCAATATTATGCTACATCACTAGTTGCATGAATCATGATGGAAATTAAAAGTCATTAGCAAGATACATATAATTTTATTATTTGTCAAAAAAAATCATAATAAAGAAGAATTATTCATCAAAATGTGAAATAATTACAATAAAATAAAAAATATGCATTCAACAGGGAATGCAAAGAGGGAGATAAACAGGGAATGCAAAGAGGGAGCTAACTAAAATTAGGACAAAGAAATAAAATGGAAATCTTGTAATAGGGATTGAATGAATAGATCCTACAATTGATTACATTTCAAATTTCTGCAAAATATCTAAGCACATTGATAAAATTAACGCAAGAGAAGAAGAGAAAGGACGGAACACATGTGGGAAGATTGATTGCCTTCTCACTATTACTTGCAAATACTTATAGGTAAGGAAATACAATGTTGTGTTTGATAAGATAAAACCATCATAAATGTTAACTAACTGGAAATGGTCAAAGTGGACCAAAATACCAAATCAATAAACTACTCAACTAATTAATGAAGTAGTGGGTAGGATGTGGACCTCAGAGATTACATCCTCTAATGCTTCCCCTTAATCTCAACTTGGGAAATATCTCAGCATTTTCAATGCCTAAGTGTTGTATCTAAAACTCAAATGCAAGTGTTCCCAATGGTTTGGTGAACATGTCAACCAATTGCTCCATAGATCCACAAAACAGTAAAGTGGTTTTTCCAGTATTGGCAAGCTCATGGATGAATTGATAGCGAGTGTCAATATGTTTGCTCTTTCTATGAAAGACACGATGTTTGGACAAACTATTGCAGTGTTGGTGTCACAAAAGTATGAGTTGGATCTTTTTTGTTTGTGACCCATATTCTTTAAAATTATTCTTATCCAAACTGCGTGACATGATGTTGTAGTAGTTGCTACATGCTCTACTTCTGCAAACAATAGGTTGTTTTTTAGAGGCCCATGATATCATATTTTTACCCAAATGGAAAGAATAACTAGATGTGTTTTTCCTATCATCAATATTTCCTACAATATCACTGTCAGTGTACTCTGTGAGAGTATTGTCCAATGAATGAGTGTACCAAATTCCATATCCAACTGTACCTGCAACATATCTCAGAATTTATTTTCCAAATTTCCTGTGAGTATTTAGGAGATTCCATAAACTTGGAGATCAAGCTATCATCATACATCAAACCAGGTCGAGTTGCAGTCAAACACATTAAACTACCTACCATTCTTTTATAAATTGTAGAGTTCACTGGTGGTCCATCATCATTCTTACTTAACTTGGTTCTTGTAGCAATGCTGGTTTGCATTTATCCATCCCGAATCTCTGCAAAATGTTTGTAGCATATGAAGATTGCATCATCAAAATGTGAAATAATTAGAATAAAAAAAATATGTATTCAACATGGAATGCAAAGAGGGATCTAACTAAAATTAGCACAAAAAAATAAAATGGACATCTTGGAATAGGGATTGAATGAAGAGCTCATACAATTGATTACATTTCAAATTTCTGCAAAATATCTAAGCACATGCATCCAGAGAAAAGAGGTTGTAAACAAAAACAATGGGCAGAAATTGTCTCCATTAATGATATTCAAATAGAGAACACATTAATGATGAACATGTGTTTAAAAAAATTACATAACATATTTTCAACAAGTAATAGACAGACAGGGAAAAGACTCGGGCAACCTTTCTCATCACCTTGAAAGTACTTGACCTTTGATTTTATTGCATAAGTATGAAAAAAATTGAATCACAAGGCGTAGAAGATCACCGGTACAAGATTTGAATCACAGGGCATAGCAGACTACTAATATAAAAAATTGAATCATGACGCATATAAGACCACTAATACATAACTGAATATTTCAATTTCATAGATTCCCCCCCTATTCCCCTATTCTATTGATAAGCTATGAGAATAAAACATCAAATATCCTACTAAATTTTTAATCTGGTGTACAAGGAATGATTAAAAAGGTTAGAAAATTAGGGTAAGCTATCTCTATTAATGTTACTCAAACAAAACAAGTTGATCGTTAACCTTATAGAAATATGGGCATTATTAGAAGAAAATGCAGAGTAGGTATTCAACAAGAAGGAATGCATAGACATAGATAACAAGAATTAGCATGAAAAATAGACTAATAAACACAAACGAATTTTAAATAAAAAAGAAATAAAATAACCTTGCGAGCATTCTTTCTCAAGATTCCACCTCTAAGAGTTTTGATTAGTAAACAACAAAAAGGGTAAAACAAGTCACAAGAAATACAAAAGTTAAAAGTAAGCATGAAATTTACTCGATCAACAAATTTTCCTAAAACTATTAGATTGTATTCTAGTGATGAGCAATGCAGTTAATTTCGATCAACAAATTATATTCATGTATATTTCTAATCATATGCATCCTCAAAATTAAAGGTTACAAAGATCAAGAATTTGTAAAACTAAACCAAAAAGTTAGTGAAACGACCTCCATTATAATTGTTCAAACATAGCAAGATGATCATGAATAGTGGACATTGAATAGAAAGAAGAAAGAACAAAAAAAACATTCAACAACTTATAGCTTGAAGAAAGCACTGAAAAGAAGAAGAAAAAAATATTTAGAGATCCATAATAAATGGTATCAACGTGTATAAATGTTATTCATACACATTAACGAGAAGGAACACAAAATATGCATTCAAAAATAGGGAATACCGACAAAATAGGTTATAATCGAAAACCAAAAGATAACAAGGAATACAAACAGAGATGACACGAAGTAAAATGAAGAATATAATTCAAAAGCAGGGAATATAGACAGAGTTAACAAGGATTAAAATGAAGAAGAAAATTCACCTCATGAGTCACAAATAAGTTAATATAGGTCAAATGCAATCGTAAGCACCATGTATGCATTTGA
>LPNX010643979.1:237808-278915 GCA_001517045.1 Pseudotsuga menziesii | reverse complement strand
TTAGATGGTTTTTATGGGTTTTTGATGGAGATATGGTAGGAAAGTGGTCAAATGAGCCATGTAATGGGGTAGATGAGGTAGTTAACCATTTTTAGGTGTTAACAACTTCAGTATGGGATCAGGTGTGATCTCTTGGTTTAGTAGGAAGCAGTCCTGTGTGGAACTGAGTACAGCTGAAGCAGATTATGTCACAGCTTGTTCAGCTAGTTGTGAGGTAGTATGGTTGAGGAAGCTAGTGTTTGATTTATTTGATCTCCATTTGGATGCTACTTGTATATATTGCAACAACCAGATTTGTGTGAAGTTGTCTGAGAACCCGGTGTTCCATGACAAGTCGAAGCATATCGAGATCAAATATCACTATATCAGGGATATGGTGCAGAGAGGAGCAGTGAAGCTCCAGTATGTTGCAACGGAAGAACAGATAGCTGATTTGTTGACTAAGCCATCGGCCAAAGTGAACTTTGAGTACTTCAGGGAGAAGCTTGGTGTTCTCTAGATCGAGGTTCCCTCCTGAGGGAAGTGATGAGTCTGTGAGCCATTATGATATGGTGAGAGGATCAGTTCCTTCCATGGTCAGACGTAAGGGCTGAGCCACTTTGTCATGGTGAGAGGATTGGTTCCTTCCATGTCATATATGAGTGTTTATCCATTCTGATGTGACTGTAGGATTGGTTCCTATATGATCAGATATAAGTGTTGAATGTCATTCTAGAATGGAGGCGCCTAGTTGATTACCAAGAATACTTAGCCTAGAGTTGAGGGCCATTCTGATATGACTGTGGGATGTGTTCTCACATGATCAGTTATAAGTGCAGATCCATTTTGATGTGATTGCGGGATGTGTTCCCACATGATCAGATATAAGTGCTAAAGGCCATTCTTTGGGAGAATGGAGGCACCTGGTTAGTTACCAGGAATCCTCAGCCTGGGGCTAAGAGCCATTGTGATGTGACTGTGGGATTGGTTCCCACATGATCAGATGTGAGTGTTGTTCCTTTCCACAGATGGTAGTAGGTGTGTCCTACCATGCTAGTGGATGTGAGTGTTGTTCCTTTCCACAGATGGTAGTAGGTGTGTCCTATCATGCTAGTGGATGTGAGTGTTGTTCCTTTCCATAGATGATAGCAGGTGTGTCCCATCATGCTGGTGGATGTGAGTGATGTGTCTTTTCACATATGGTAGTAGGTGTGTCCTACCATGTTGGTTATTGTAAGTGTTGTGCCTTTCCACATATGGTAGTAGGTGTGTCCTACCATGCTAGTGGATGTGAGTGCTGAGCCTTTCCATAGATGATAGTAGGTGTGTCCTATCATGTTGGTGGTTGTGAGTGTTGTGCCTTTTCATAGATGATAGTAGGTGTGTCCTATCATGCTGGTGAATGTAAGTGTTGGGCCTTTCTGACATGTTTCTTGGATGTGTTCCTCCCATGGTCAGATGTGAGTGTTAAGAGTGCCTTTCTGACATGGTGTTGGATGTGTTCCTCTCATGGTCAGATGTAAGTGTAGGGCAAGCCATTCTAACTTAGTGTCAGATATAAGCATTGAAGAATACCTACATGGAGTCTAGGCCTACAACCAAAACGAAATAGGGTTGGCTCTGTAGAACTTCCTATGATGAGAAGAATCATGAGATGGCACCCGATCCAGTGATGATGATCCAGCAGTGATGATCTAGATCGAGTGATGATCCAGATCCAGTGATGATCCAGATCTAGTGATGATGTTCCAATGATGATCCAGATCCAGTGATGATGTTCTAGTGATGATCCAGATCCCATGATGAAGATGACTTGAAGATGAAGAAAACTTGAAGATGAAGATGAAGATGACAAGAACTCGATGATGATCCAAATGATACAGAGAAGAAGACTTGTGCTGATAAATTATGTCAAGAGAATACCTTCGTATTTAAGAGGGAGTGTTGATGTATTTGTAACTTTGAAATGTATTATTCTATATATCTTATGTATTGTAACCCGATGTTTATTCTTGGAAGTGTCTGTAATTTATTTGAGTCATGTCATGCCCCGATGTTCCTATTGAAAGATTCAATAATGTAAACAAGTCATGTAAAGTCATTGTGGGTAACCCTCTTATTGATCAAGGGTTAAAGTCCCCACAGTTGTGGGGCACTAGGGTTATTAGACTCTCCTAGAGAAGTTGACCTTAGGTGATTTAATGTAAGTCGGGTCATTAGTACCCTAGTTGTGGTTACTTGAGCCTACATAACTGAGTTAGGATTACTTGAGCCTACATAACAGAGTTAAAGGTTAAGTGAATGAAAGAATATAAATAGAGAGTGAGACTCTCTATTTATTACACACACTCACTCACTCACTGGGGTGCATGAGTGAGAGAGAAGAAGTTGGGATCAGAAAGAGAGACTACTGCTATCAGGAGATCATCTTACTATTTTGGGTTTTACCTTCGGTGTTGATTCTATCTCTAAGGAATTTGTGGGGTTTTCTCCTTTATGGTTTCCCCAAGGAAAATATTTGTGTCTATTGTCTCTTGTGTTTGATTTCTATGCGTGTTATTCTCTCAGTTAAATATCCTAAGATAATTCTAGCTTGAATGATAAAAATCTGACAAAAAGGTCATCATAGTAACGTTCATTGGATGTCAAGGGACAAATAGCATGTCATTGTCATCATCATCATCATCTTCATCATCATCATAATTGTCATCACCATCATCATTATCATCATCATCATCATATTCATCATCATCATCACCATCATCATCATCATCATCATCATCATCATCATCATCACCATCATCACCATCATCATCGTCTTCGTCGTCATCATCAATATCATCGCCATGATCATGATCATGATCATCATCTTCATCATCATCATCATCGTCATCACCATTTTCATCATCACCATCATCATCATCATCATCGTCATTACCATCATCATCATCATCATCATCATCTTCATCTTAATCTTCATCATCATTTTCATCATCATCATCATCGTCATCATCATCATCACCCTCTTCCTCATCAACATCTTCATCGTCGTCATCATCATAATCATCACCATCACCATCGTCATCAACATCATCATCATCACCATCACCATCATCATCACCATCACCATCATCACCATCATCACCATCATCATCATCATCATCATCATCATCATCTTCATTGTCATCATCGTCATCATTGCCATCATCATCATCATCATCATCATCATCATATTTAAATTCATATATAATTTTAATTCGTTAACATAAATAGTAAATTCATAATAATTCATTAACACGTCAAAGTATGAAAACACAAATCTATGGGATTAAAATAACATTTCTATCATCTTCCTCATCATCATCATCATCCTCATCATCATCATCATCCTCATTGTCATCATCATTAGCATCATCATCGCCATCTCCCTCGCCATCATCATCATCATCATCATCGACATCATCATCATCATCAACATGATCATCACCATCATCATCATTAGCACCATCATCATCATCATCTCCATCATCATCATCATCATCATGTCCATCACCATCACCATCATCCTCATCCTCATCATCATCCTCATCCTCATCATCATTAGCATCATCACCATCATCACCATCATCATCATCATCATCATCATCACCACCACCACCACCATCATCATCATCATCACCATCATCCCCATCATCATCATCATCATCATCATCATCCTCATCATCATCATCATCACAATCATCATCATCATCATCATCATTATCATCATCATCACTGGCATCATCATCGTCATGCCGAATCAATGACATTTTATATTAATGTGAATCAATGCAATGTTAAAAATTCTCTTTTATGTACAAATCCCTAAAATGCACTTCCATTCACTACACCTCTTTCAATGGTTATTTTCTTCGAAACACAAGTATCTTTAACCTTTTCCTCACTCCTTGTCCTCATGGATTTCAATATTAATTGATATTTCATAGTATACTTTTGACGCAATTTTAAATTAAAAAATGTCACATAAATGTGAATACCTTTCAATCACATCTCCTTAATATCTGCTTCAATTCATGTTTAATAAATTTGAGTCTACTTGTATATGACCCATATTGCTATTTTAACTTTGATATCTTATTTGGTTTCATGAATAATATAGGAATGGAGAAGGGACCATAAAATAAAAGTCCCACTGGAATCTAATAAGTGATTGTACCAAAACCGTTGGGGTTTTTATGATTCTCAAAAATTGAGTTGCTATGTCCAAAAGAGGTTTCAAATAGGTTCCAGTTGCTTTGTTTTAACTTTTTTCGGTCTTTGCCTGTTAATGACTTAGGTACCTCTACGACGCCGTTGGTGGAGGAGCTGAACTAATTGGCCCTCAATACCATTCCTCTTGCACTGCACAGCCAGCAAAACTTCACCGGTTGTATTGGGTGTCTTTGCAACAACAGGTAAGAATATTTTTCAGGTTTTTGTACATATCAAAAACATATTTAAAAGCTTGATTTCTTAGTGTTTTACCTGACTACTAAATTTGTATGTGCAGGGACTAACCAAACGGTCTACTGCAATATCAAAAAGTGTGGGTTAGCATATGGAGGGGTTCATGGTTCGGGTAAGACTAGAACCTTCTTCTTTTGGTTCTGTGGTTTGTCCAACTTTCTCTGGGTATAGTTGGAGACCCAACTTTGTGTTGTTTTTCAGTGAGAGTGATGTATTGTTTTGGTAGTTGTGTGGCCTTTAAACTTGGTTTCATTGTCTTTTCAGATGTAAAGGCAGTCCCTCGACTATCTCGCCAGTCATATAATTTAATTTTGTTTTAAGGACCCTGTGAGGGCATGTTTGGTTTTACAACCCTGTGATTTTGTTTTAATTAATGGATACTCTCTTGTTTAGCTAAAAATATCTTTATGGAATTTTTCGACTGTTTGTACAAGCTTGCAATGCCATGCCTTCAGGCCTTTATTTGGTCCTATTAAATTTCAAATAGGGTTGTAAGTGATTAACCGTGATCTTATGGAGTCTCGATTACTATGCCACAATAGGAAAATAAAACAAGTTTTTTTTAATTCTGTATGAACCCGTGAAGGTTTTACATTTTAATTGAGTTTACGGTGGATAACATTTGCAACCCTGGGTTTGTAGCCATCAAGATTTTACTCTGTAGTACAAGTTTTTATTGGAAAACAAGAGTTGTGAGGCCTCTATTTGAATATAATTATTGTCACCAATATATAAAAACAACCCTCTAATCTAATCTCTAAAAAACCATAAAAACAACCCTCTAAACTAATCCCTAAAAAACCATAAAAACAACCCTCTAAACTAAGCCCTAACCTTTCCTAATCCTCATGGCCTCCCTCATTATGCTTGCCCTATTTTGGGAAGCATTATTACAGGTTGTAGCAACCCTTTTGTTGTTCTTTGAGGTCTTCTCATATGTATGCAATTTGTTTTGTAGACTATCCAGGGTTCAAAAAACCAATAAATAGTCCTTTGAGGGTTGCATTATCCTTAGGGGAAACCTCCAACAATCCTTTACACAACTCTCAACTTTGTGACAGCTTATAGTCCACTTCTTCATTGTCATTCCAGGATGTTACAACCTTCCTTACAACCTTATTCATGTCTGCAATTCCATTTGTATACTATCCCTAATCCTCTGCCTGCACACATAACAAACAAATGTTGAGTTAAAAGTTAGAATCAATAATAATTAACTCATTTTGTTATGATGTGAGTCAATCTAATAATGATTATGAAAGCACAGCTATGGATAATCTTGTAAATGATGCATACCGTCTTGTGGCATGCTTAAAAACAAAGGTTTGTGGGTTTATAAAAAAAATTATAAGTATTTTCATCGCTCTGAATCTCTGGCATTGTTGGTAAATGATAATTTGTGTCTCATGTACTTTTAAAGTTTTTTAATGTTGAATAATTACAGCATGAGGCAATTAAGGTTTAAGAGTGAATTGTCTATCTAGTATCTTCAAATATTGCAATGGATGTTATTTTGTAGTTATCATGTTTATGCCATTGTTGTGTTTATGTTTTGTAACTAGTAATATGTGTTGTGATATTTCACAACAGAGTGTTTGTTATCAATTAATGAGGTCTTTGCGAGGAACATGAGGAAAATATTGGAACACTTCAAAAACAATATCCAGATCTGAAATGATTGGAACTTAGTTTCATAATAAAACATATCTCCAAGAAACATCCATTGAAACATAGTTGTGTTTAGGGTAGCCCCCCTAGTTTTTGGTCCTTGTCCTATGCACTGAAGTGAAGAGAAGCGGTTTTTGAGGTGACTGTGGAAACACTTATAAGATTTTCCCTCAACCAAACTCTGGTGAAGACCTTTCACTTTAGAGGTGCTATTTTGTGTGGTAACATGTGCCACTATTTAGTGTATCGGAAACATCACACATGCACACATAAGGTAATATATGATCATTGGCATTTTAACATTTATGATTTTGTATGAAAAAAGATTGGTCTGAAGAGAACTATGTCTTTGAGGTTGAAAGAAATGAAACTTATATCCACCCTGCCTAGTTGATATTTGTATATGAGACTAATTTGTATTAGAGTTCATTTACTAAGATTATTGGAGCTTTTATGTGATTATCAATTTACCGTTCCTTGTAAATGGATCAATGTTTATTTTCTTCTTCAGAGTTACAGTTGTTTTTTACTTTTGTTAGTTATATAGGTTTTACTCCAATTTTGGGTAGGCCTTTATAGATTTTAGATTTTGGTATACAGGGAACACTTTTTAGCGTTAAGGAAACAATAACTAAGATCTTTTTTATTTGTTCTAGTTTTGTGATATAGGTCCAAATTGTTGTTTCAATAGCTCACGCATTGATTTCTATCTGGAGTATAAGCCTCATCTATCATCTACAAAGAACATTAAACATCTAGAAATCTTAGTTCAATACATTTAGACATATTAGTAACTTACAATTTCTAAATTTTAAATCTTGTGTGGTGGTTTCCATTAAATTTCTTGATTTTTCATCTTGGCATGTGCCAATATTAAATTTGGAACATGTATGACTTTTAGCATATTTCATTCTATATCAAATATGGAACATGAAAAAATTATAGCGATCAAACTTTGATATCCACCAACTAGGATGATATGGGTTTGTAAAACTGACAGCATCCATCAGAATCTCAAACTAGCCTACCAATCTCAAGATTAGCTTGCAATTAATACAAATTCACCTTGAAAACCTGAGATTAGCCCTAGAACACTGTAACATCCTGTAACCATTGATAACCTATCCACAAAGTCTATATATTGGCCTAAATATATGAATTTTTCCTATAAGTTGTTGATATTTACCACAATCTTTATAGACTGGCTTCCTAGTTCTAAAATCCTTTGCAATTATTTCAACCAACCCGCAATTAACTTGAACTGGCCTACAAAACAAATTGTTGTGATGTTCACTTTGAGATCAGTCTTGCCAAATATGTGATTATGTTTTTGTTTTCCTTAAGAAGGATCAAACTGAATCATTTTCTTGGTATACTGAAATCATTCAAAATAACATTCATGCTTCAGTTCAGTTTTTCCTTTCAGATATTCCTGGTGATCCTTTTTTCTGTATACAATATCCCCAACTAGAGTCGCTCATGTACTATGTTATTTCTCAACTCCTAATGTGGTTTTTAATCCATCTATATATTAAAACTTAGCAACTTTACAACATCAAGAGCCTCTTTTTTGAATCTTTAGAGCATGTTATGAGTTCCCTTTTGCTTACCCAGCCCCACATTGTTGGATCATTCAGTCAGGAATTTTATTCAATTTTACTCAAACCTAGACCTTTTATGCTATCCATTTCATTTAGAAACAAATGATACATCAGATCCAATAATTCTAGAACCTTCCTGATTAGTCGTGTTACATTAGCTAACTCTTTTCACAAGGTAAAAGGAACTCAAATTGAAGAGAATTTGAGAGAATCGCTTTAGAAATATTTAGCTAACCCTAAGGATACCTTGCTACAAAATTCTTCACCATTCACCACAAACTGAAATCATGGTCCAATGCTGCTATAGGCACCTCCCTGGGTAGGTGACATACCACTTTGTCATGATATCTAAAAGCAAGGAAATTTGGATGGGGTAGGTAAAAACTACCAAATATGGCTGAAAGTCACCTCGTTCATGTTCATGTTCAAATTCAGTGACAGAAATTTGGGGAAAAATTGCCAATGCAAAAAATATGATAAACCACAAAGTACTCCCTACCCTTTAGCCTACAGAAACCTATGGGAATTGATGAGTTTTAAGCAAGAATTGGATTGCAAGTTTAAATTCAAATTCAGTGTTTTCCCATTGTGATGTTGGGTTCCTCTCTCTTGGTGCACAAGCTCATACGCTTGAATTTTTGGATTTTGTAGGTTGGGATTTTCCTCGAACCCTTGTTGTTTGGGTGATTAATTTTTATGTTTCATGATGTACTTATTTATTCTATGAAGTAATACATGTGTATTTTTAAAAACAAATGATAAAAATTGCCATTGATGTTTTCTTGAGTCCACATGTGCACACTTTCCTAGAGTGCCCTAGGTTTTGAGGCTATTTGTAGCATGATTGTACTATTCCTAGGGTATCATTATTTAGAGATGTTGCATTGGAGAAAGAGATTTATCTGCCATTCCTTTTCTTGGTATGTGGTTACCTTCTCAAGGTATTGTTGGCACATTTATTGAAGGAGATAACAACTATTATTGGCACACTCTCTTAGGGCACATCTCTTAGGGCACACTCTCTTAGGGCGCATCTCTTTAAGGAATATCAATATTGATGATTTCTTAGGAGAAAGAAGAAGTTTGGATTCATGGCAGTATTACTACAATTATAGACTCCTATGCACAACTCTAGACTTCTCTGCAGATTAAATTGTTTATACAGTTACTTCATAATGTTCCATAGCTCCCAAATGGTTGAAATAAAATGAGAAGTCATTGGAGTAAAAAATTATGGTATTTTAATTGGTTAGGATGTTAATCGAAAGTATTGAGACCATGTAAGAGCAATGTGTTGAGTTTCATCAAACCTTGGTTTGATCAAATAGACTTGATTAAATTAAAAATGCCTAGATTTATGATCACCAGAGACATTTAGAGGTTATGCGATTTTACAACAAATCACAAGGCCATGACAGAAAAGAGAAACTACAATAAACCATGAGGCCACGATGATAAACACAGAAAAAAAGGCATGACACTTGAAAATGAATACCTAGTAACCCTTGACAGTCACATATACTATTAACTTAAAAAATAATACTGTGTCCTTCCTATCTAACAATAATTAGCATTGATAGAATTTCATTGACCATTTGTAAGTTGTAACTATAACCCGATTCTCATCTATTCTTGTATTTATTTTCCTAGGTTTGTGCATTTCAGTGGAAATCCATTCTGTGGAAAGCCTGTTTTTGTCATTGTTCATCACTTTTCATAGGGCTATTCATGCCCAAAAAATCCTTTTAACACTCCAATTTGGCCCATATTTAGAGGTATGTTTGTTTGGTGGTGGATAAGTGCACAAGGGTGCCCAACATGCTGAAATAGGGACGCTTCATACCCTTTTTAACTGTCATTGGGGTGCATTGTGAAATGCTAGACCCATATTTTATCTTATATTCTTTTGGTTGATTGGAATTTAGGAGCTTACTATAGGTTGATGCTTGTCCTTGGGATATGTGCTATAGGATCACCTCTTAGGAAGGATGGGCCCTTGGCACAATAGGTGTGTGGGGATATTTTATGGAGGATTTCTAAGCACTATGAGGATGAGTGCTTGGTGCTAGGAGCATCAACACCACTCTAGGAGTTGAGCTGAAAATTTCCATACCTTTGTGAATGTGCTTTAAATGTTACCTTGTTCCATGGCATCCTATGTTTCTATGCATTTTGTGTGGACGAAGTGTAATAGTTTTACTTTTATTCATTTTCTCCTACTTAAATATTCATACCTTTGTGATAAGAGTCTTAGTGGCACATCTAAAAACTACTTATGCCTGAGTTAATCGGTCTCTCAGTTTGAAGGGAACTTATAAAATATATCTTGGGTTTATCTTTGTGTGCAATGATTGTGAATAACTTACTATTTCCACACAAACTATCACCCCTAAAGTACAAGGTCATCACTAGGGTGTAGCTTAGGGCAACTCCAGAAGTGTTCCCACTGTCACCTCAACAACAACTCTCTTTAGCATTTGGAGAAAAATTCAACAATAGGGGAGATTCCTTAATCTCAACTAAGTCTCAATGGTATACCTTAAGGGAGGATAATTTGGATATGTGATTCAAGACATTAATTACCAAATAAATACTTCAATACTAGTTTGATTAATTTGACTAGAAACTCAGATCCGGTTATTAGAAATTGCAAATTGATTTAGGGTTTTGATGACTCTTTAGCTTTAGATTTCTTAGATTTGATTTGTAGGTACTTGTTGCTATTTAAGTATATATTTATACCAGCAATGATGTTTATAACAGAAGAAAAATTGCAGCCTCTTCAATGATAAAATTAGGTGCAAAACAATGCTAGGAATGAAGCAAAATAGAAAGATTTATATGTAACAGTTAAATGAAACCTCAAATTGTTATCAGAACTACCAACTTGTATGTAATTCAATGCTTATGAGTTGGTAAAATAAAATAGTGGATTGCAGATCTGTAGTAGACACCTTTGTGATAAAAATATATGGGAAAATTAATGTTTCTTTGAGTTAATTCTCATACCAGAAAAAATAACAAATCTGAAACCTATTTAGTTTGTTGTTATAAGTGTTCTTTTGATGTAAGTTAAACCAGCAAACTGCTCTTTAAACAGCAGAGAATTTAACTCGATGAAAGATGGAGTAAATAAGTACAAATAGAGCTAAATTCTAAAGCAAACCTAGGATTTAATTCACCTTTTTTTTCTGTTATGAATGAGCAAGCAAAATTGAAGGTAGAACTGTCCCAAAAATTCAGATTTCATGTATGGGGTACTATCATACAATACAGCCCTAAAAGAGAATCCTAGATGATGTATTGTCTAGGATCTTTCCAGAATTATTAATGTTAAAGATATATGGCACCAAAGTACATAATGTAGAATGACAAATAAATGCAAAACAAAATGTATAGATCTTTTGGTTTGTTCTTTTGTATATTGATAGAGAACTACTGGCCCTTTCTTACTTTTCCAATAGTTTGATGAATTTCCCTCTCACATAAAGTGAATAATAATAAGTAGAGACATAGTTTAGCATCTCACTTTTTTAAATTTACAATTTTTTTTCACAAATATGAATAGATATTTATAGTAAAAAAGACCTAAGGCTAGGTGTCAATTAGTAGGAGATTACAAAATAACCTTGCATTTTGCCAATGTCATTTTTTTGTGTCTATTACAAAAGTTAGGGTGGTGATGTTGCTACTAAACCATCTTAAATTATTCAAAATGGAGCTATATCTTGTATTATAGATCTTTATTGGAATTAAATCTTCATTATGCTGCCACTTTTTCTCGTGTGAGGTCTGATATCTACCAAATCCACTTAATATTATCTATTGAAAGGACTCTACAGCAGTTTATATTTGTTCATTGAAGTATGCCCAGTTTGTGCAATAGTAAGGAGAAAGCTGAAGTCCTGGAGGACACATTTTTCCATTGTTGTTATTGCATCGAATTTTCCAGGCATGCATTCACCTTCATTATGAGTAAAATCCAGATCTGGAAATTTGGCATTAAAAGTCTGATTTATGCTTTAAATTATTACCGTAGCATTTTATTTTGCAAGCTTAAATGTTGTGGATAGTAAATGTTACATATTCTATAAGAACTTCCTTCTAAACCATATAAGGAAAATCATCATAAGGATTGAACAACTACTGCTACATTCAACTATATACACTACAAATGTTTGTCAAAGTCACAAACCAAATTACTTACAATCCGTTACAACCCAATGTATGCAAAGTGTTTGTAAAAACATATACTCGATCTCTACAATGAACAGGGAAGAAATCAGACTTCTAGAGAGGGTGTACTCTACAGCAAATATATATCCATAGAGTTAAGAGTAATTGCATGAATCCTGAAACCTTTCTAGACCACTTAAATAGTTAGTTGGATTAGAGGTAAATGTGAACATAGTAGTACATTCATTAGAATAAAATTATTCGATTTTGTTGGCTAAATGCCTTTGGTTATACTCTAGTCAGATAAGCTTATATGTGGTCTCTAGCATGTCAAGTTGGTCACCTTGGTATTCAAAATATAGGATTTGGTTTTTCTTTTACAAGTACATAGTTAGTTTATTGTGAGACTTAGTAACATTGTAAGACTTATATGACTAAGTTAGTGTTTTTACATCCGCATATTTTTTTGAAGTCTTATGTCATCATGTATTTTGATTGATACTCTCTTGTGGTTATTACTACCTTTAAAGATTGGTTGGTTGCGTGAAGTGAAACTATTTCCATACTTTCAGTTTGTTCTATTTATGAGCTAATAAGGTAAAGGTTGTATTCTTACTTAGCCATCCAGGCTTACGCATGAAAATGTTATATTCTCTTTGTGCAAGAAACAAAGAGAAACAAATCGATTTAATGCTTTATATTTTCTTGAAAAGGAAACAAATCCAAAATTTGGATTTTGGTTCTCTTTGAGGGTGAAGTGCTGCCACAAAGTGAAGTGCTGGAGGGTGAAGTGCTACATGGTGAAGCGCTACTACAAAGTGAAGTGTTGGATTTTGGGTCACTTTGAGGGTGAAGTGTTGGAGGGTATAACATTGTTTTTTTAAATAGACAACTTCATCCCTATAGCGAAGAAAATACCTAGTAAGTTCCGATGAACTTTCTATACTAGCGATGGAACTTGCTAGGTATTTTTGTCACTATAGCGACGGACCTTCGTCACAATAGAGACGACTTTCATCGCAACACCAACAGGATTTGGAGTATAGTTGTATTTCATCGCCACACCAACGATCTTTCGTCGCTATAGCGATAATCTGGCTATGTGAAGCATCGCTATAGTGATGGTTTGGCAATGTATTTGTGTCGTTATAGCGACGGTCTTGCATCGCAACACCAACGGACCCAACACCAATGGGATTTGGAGTATAGTTGAATTTCATCGCAACACCAATATACTTTCATTGCAACACCCACAGACTTTCGTCGCTATAGCAACGAAAATGTGATGTTTTGAACAAAACAAGTTCCATGTATTTTATGTCGCTATAGTGACGAACTGAGGCAAGTTTTTCTACAGTGACGAAAGTTTTCCCGTGAAAAGAAGGGGTCATGTTTGTCGCTATAGCAACACAAAAGTGTTGCAATAGCAATGATTTTCCATGGGAAAAATGTCCACATGTACTAGTGTGACATGTAAGGACCATTGATCCGTGAAAAAATATGATCATATGCCGTTAAATTTATGACTCATACTTTGTCGATTAACTGACATGTTATTACTTCCAAGGTGTCGAATAACCGACAACCATTGTCATCAGAGGTTAATCATCCCCATCAAATTATTGTTGGGTGTTCATCGGATATCTAACACAACCATAGATAAATTTATGATGCCTATACCATTGGTTGTATAGAAACCTCGTCGAATATAGTCAATGTTGTTGTTGGTCATGCGACGATATTGAGTAATTAAAAAGAAAAAGTATACCCATGTTGAAATGTGATCAAGTAACATTTTTATGTTTAAATGTTTGCAAGTAGTAATTTTTTATGTCTAATGGTACTTGGTAAATTCTATTTTAGGGAATGAATTGATCCAAATCATTATTTCTCACCCATAAGTCCTCTTGGTTGTTAAGGAATCGTCCCATTAGCTACAATTCCTTATGGGTGGATTACTAAATCATGTTGATGAGGTTGATCTTTGGAAGCTCTTCCTTCTTCATTTTAGATTCTATCTTGAGAATGGTTATATGAAATTAAAATTAGTGGATGTGTGAATTATCTATCCCTGGAAAATAAAGTAATGTTTCTAGGAAAAATGCACCTCTTGTGGACAAGAGTTGTTCCTTTAGTCTGAATGGTTCAGATCTAGAAAAAATGAGCTACAACAGAGTTGGAAGACTTCCCCTAGAAGTTGTGGAGATCTGGAATTAGTCTCTTTGATGGAGTGGTGTAGTTGTTTCCTATGGTGATGGCTCTTCACATTCGTACCTGCACAATCACATGAAACAAGAAAACAAGATCAAAAAGCACCAGAATATAATTCACAATTCTATGTCAGTGACTAAAGAATCCAACAATAAAATACATGATTGTAACATAAAATACTTTATGGGAAGGGAACCAACTTTGCATTAAAGATGAAGAATAAGTTTACAACCTTCACCTTAGTGTTGAGATTCCCCTTCACATGCCAATTCCTTGTCCCCAAAAGCTCCAACTTGCTCCTTCTATTCTCACCCTACTGATTTGGCCAAAATGTCAATGCAACAACATAACTTTTCTCTCTCTCAACCATGGGGTATGAGCCTACTTTTATAGGCTTTGTGAGGATAGGGATGGTTGAGTAAATGGTGGGTGATGTGGATAGGATATCCCAAAAGGATGGATCTTGAGTCCAAATGGTCCTAATGAGTAGGGATAAGGGTTCCACGAAGCCTTCCTTCGAGAAGCTTTGTGGAAACCTCTCTTTTTCTCTTTTTAACTTGGGCGTTGCTTCTCCTCCACTATAACAGAGTAGTAACAGGGAAACCTGCACCTTGAATAAGAGGAAAAGGTGGTGGCACCACCTACTACCAAGAGATGGTAGGCATTGCTGAAGAAGTTAATGCCCCTTGCCTTAAAGGAAGAAGTGGTGTTGGGTTTTTATATGCAAGATTGAAGTCTGGGCCAGTATTTTCACTCCACAACTTGGGATTTAGGGAAATAACTAATGTTTGGGACCTCATCACATGATGATGACGAGATTTATGTGTAACAAAATCCCCCCCAAAGCATGAGGCTAGAGGGATACGATAGGCGAGAGCTTTGAAAGAGTAAGTTATCACTTCGAGGCAAGAATCAGCTTGATCGGAGATCATCATCAACTAGGAATCTGAAATACATGAATACTTTTGACTCATTATCAAATCTCTCCTCATTATGGCTGTAGACCAATACAAGGCAGATCCATGAGAGATATAAACAAACATGGCTACTAGAATACAGTGTAGATCCATGTGATAGAGGACTCAAACTTGGGACATGGATACCATACATACACTATAGATATATGTCAAATGAACACAAATTTGAGCACAACCATGACCATACAAATGTGGATCCATGCTAGGAATTCATACAATATACTCCATCGCAACCTGGGGAAAGAAATGAGCACTTTTAACAGATACCCATGGTCTTCGTCTCATATTCCACAAAGTACGATTCTATCAATGTGATAACAATGATTTGATGTCGAACGTGGTAAAAACCACTTGATTATCAGTCAATGATGTAAACTGATAACAAGGGTGAGGGAGATCACCATTAATGTCAATGATTCCCAAGGTACACTAATACAATCTCCTGAGTGTGAATAGATGATTTGATGTTGAACACTTAGTCAAATATATCAATCAAAGGTCACTGATGTGAACTATGTCGAGAGTGAGAGAATTTGTCATTGAGGCATATAGATCTCAAGGTACTAAACTTGTTTCTAAGACCAATTCCTGGATGATGAGCTGATGTCGACATGAATAGACTTGTCGAAGGAGGGCCATGATGAATCCCACATCGACGACACAAAACTCAGAACAAAGTTTTGGAATGTTGTAGATGATGTAACCATATGACTAACTCAAAAGGTACTGACACAAAAGGTTGTTTTGACTGCAGAGGTAAACTTTCAACTTCCCTTTGAACATCGGGCAGCATGACAAAATTATTGGCAGCATTGACTTGACGAGGTGGGGCACAATGCGACAATGGACAATGCAATCTTTGAAAGACTCAAAGAAGTGACATGACTCATGAAAGTGGATTGACTAGGAGACAAGATAAATACCCAATTGACTAAATGAAATGCAGACAAGTTCCATGTTCAAAGGTGACTACAAACTGCCATTTTATTTACAAAATGAATTGATTCCCTTCCCTTAATTTTCCCATCATGATTGATGAGTGCCTCTTTTCATTTTTATGAGTTCAAATAGGGTAACAAACACTCGTTGTAGCTCGTCTGGAGACAAGTCCATTCTCATATGTTTCATGAACCTGAGAAAGGAGGGGTTCGTTCCCAGAAGAGGGTCTCTCAATTTTTGGTTTAATGAGTCCAATAAAATTTAACTCGGTATCATTCATGTTTAGAGAGTCTGAACGAAGATGGAAGAAGACTCCAAAGCATCCTTTTTCATAACTAGTCAATTCAAACCGAAAAAGAGATAACTACCGTCGGAAGGATGACTCTTCAAGTACTTTTATGAGTGTGAAGAAGACAAGTTCGCTCAACAATCTGTTCACATTTAGGAAGTCCGAAAAGAGTTTAAAGAATACTCCATTAGGTTTCTTTTCAGAATCAACAGTTTTTACGAGCCCGAAAAGAATCGGAAAAAGACTTGGAGTTTTGATACTAGGTTTAGGGAGCATGATCAAAGTGTCGAGATGAACGCTCAAGGACCTTTTTTGTTTTTCAGAAGTATGAAAAATTTAAAAAATGAACTTCCCCATAGACAATACTGTACATTTTTATCCCTGCAAAACTTTTAAAAAGGCCATTAGTCTCCCAAAAACATTTAAAATTGACTTTTATAAACCATATAAAGGGTATTTTTAATGAAAATGATTTAAAAATCATTAAAAATAATATAAAACCCTAAAAATCGTTTATAAAAATTAAAATAAATAGTAAAAACCAATTCATTTACCATTTACCAAGTCTTAAAGAGCATTTTGGGAGAATTAGTGTGCAGATTTCAATCGAAGAATCCACATTTGTTTCTCTTCCATTTTTTGAGCCGTCAAATCGAAGTAAGAGCTAGAAACCTCCTCTTCCTTTCTATGGTTTCCATTTTTCATTTTTGTTGAGTTTTGGGGCTTTAAGGCCAATCCTAAAAAGCACATCCCGGGTACCGCTTCTGGCCTTCATGGGAAGAGCGGTGCCCGATAAGAACCGCGCCTTTTCAGGCTTACTGAGGCGGTGGCACCGTTCTGTCCTAAGGGGATAGGCGCAGTGCCAGATGTGGTGCCCAAAAAATAGATGCCCTAGTCAAAATAAAAAATTTCAAGCATTTTTAAAAGTTAGATATGCTTTTAAATGCCCCATTAATTGTTTTTAATAGGTCATTTGCTCAAAAATGGTGACTTGGAAAGAGAGGCAACATGATGACGACGATTCCCATGTTGCAAGAGATGTGACTTCCATAGTTTATTTTTGAGGCTGTGGCCTCTTAAAATTCTTCCATGTTCCTAGCATGTTATCACATGTATGATTATTGGAGTACATCCTATGGATGTGGAATCCAGAAAAGAAGAATTTTGAGGTGGTAACCCATATTGTTACTGTGGAGGTGGAGGACATTATTTTCTGACTGGTTTGTCTAGATGAGGAGAAATTATCCCTCTGACTGGCTCCCGAGGTGGGTACATAACCACACAAGAGCTTATTGTTTGCCACTGCCATCCAAGAACAAAGATTTCGGGTAAGAATTTCCCAATAAAGATTTTGAGGGATCTACCACTTTGGACCATTTTATTCACTATGCAAAGGGTGGTTGAGAGCCAAAGGCCCCACCAAGAATCCTAGGCACATATGTTGTATTCCATGGAGGCCATGGAACCCATGGTGTTCAATTAGGCCAAGGCATTGTTGCATGTGTTCAAAGATCAGCTAACGAAGTGTCGACAAGGAGAGCTAAAACAGTTTGGGCATGGGACCATCTTAACATGCTTCTTCTTTGAGAGGGTACCTCTCTTGAGACCATAGGTGGTATTCACTGAGCTTAGGGATAGATAATGTTGGGTGTTATATCATCTAGATTAATTCACCTAATATTTAATTATCAACCGGGGTTGGTAGGCTTAGATTTGACACAAAATATATGTGAAGGTAGAGGGATTCCTATGGTGTCGTGGAAATATTTTAACAAACAAAAAAACGAAAGATCTTTCAAAATGAAAAACCGAGTCAAACTCCTAAGAATTCAATTATTAAGGTAATTGAACCGGGACAGAATAATAAACTAAATAATTGATAATTTAATTTATAATCAAATTTTTTTAAACTGAAAAAAGGATACTATCAACAATTAATTTTTCAAATGAAAGACTAAGATGCGAGGAAGGCCTAATTCATAAATAAGTAGAAAACCTAAAAAAAGAAACAAGTAGAAAAATTAATAAACAAACTAAATAAAAAGAAACAAGTAGAAAACTTAATAGGAATATCTTTGAATTATGTCCTACAAGTCTCTTTCAGTAATCACACAATGAAAAAGGAATAGTCTACAATGTACTAGTATATTTTCCTAAGGATAACACATCTAATACTAAATTTAAATGCAAATGGAGGTAGGGATAATGATAAAACTTTGATAAATAACCTAAAACAATCCAATTTCAACTTCAATGTTAAATAGAACTATCATCTAACTATTACAGTAAAATCATACTTCAAATACTAAAGAAACAGAACTTAAAGCAATTTTCGAAAACACATTAAAAACACTAAAGATGAAACAACGGGCTGAATGACAGACTGAACTGTAGGTCTGAAAGGGGTGACTGAATGACAGTTTAAATAGGTTATCCGAATGACAATATTTACAATTAAAATAACAGAATATAACCTAAATGATCTAATCTTCAGTTGAATTTATGCACATGTAAATACAATGCAGAGAGACAGTAAATAAACCTACTTATTAATCAAATTTGACAATGAAATAAACTTAAACAAATTCATGAACATAAAGCAATCATTAAGAAATAAATTTAAATTTAAATAAACATATACAGAAAGGAAATAAACAGAATTGATTTTATTTTAACTTGATAACAACAAACTAAACTATCTACTTGAAAATAAATTGAACAGTAAATCTGGAAATGAAATGACTGAAAGAAAATTGAAAGCAAACTATGTGTGCAACTAACTATTTAACTTTAGAAATAAAATGCATTATAGGAAATAAATGAAATAAACGTTTACAATAATCTAATAACAAAAACAAACTAGAAATTAAACTAACTATAAAAGAAGAAAGGTAATGAAACTACAAGAAAAGAAACCTCTATTTGATGAGGGGCCCTCTCAGCAATCAGGGGTGATGCCTAGCTAACGCTTACTCGAACGCAATCATAAACAGCAGAACATACAGCTTCTATTAAAATATGGAACAAAAGTACAGAGTTTTTCTCTTCAAAAATGACTGTCTAACTAATGAAATGATCAACTCTTTAGCTCTGTGCATGGAGTCGTTTATATACAATGTTTACAGGGATGAGCAAGTTGACCCTTTAGTGGTCGACTACTCTCTAAATTTAGTCAACCATTATGGAATCTAACTAATCAAACTCCAACGCGCAGCACCATTCCTTCTCCTTTGCGCATCGTCTCTCTTCATTGTGTGATGTAGCGCACAGGCTCCTTCGTTAGCGTGAATGGTGGAGTGGTATAAGCCAAAAGAAAGCATGCTGGTGAGTCTTCTAGAACTGGAATCCTTTCATCATCCAAATGTGTGTACTGTTGGTGTGGTGTCGAGCAAAGTTAGTGTGATGGTGAGACTTCTAGAACAGGATCTTCTCCATCACTCGAACGCATGGACAGCAAGTAGTTTGCAGACTGTTATAACATCTTAATGCCTAAAATCGGTTTTCAACAGCACACGGTTGGTTCGACGAACTGAACAATGAGATAGACCATGAGCTGGATATGATGTGTGCATATCTAGGATGAATGCAATGTCTATTTTTTGGTGCGCTAAGGATTAAGGTCTAAAATAACATCATTTTAATCTCTAAAAACATGCCAACAAGTATCGCGCAGTGAGCTGGATGATGAGCTGAACATGATTTGCGCATAGCTAGATGAATGCGTGTTTATTGTTAATTCATCCCAAAAACACTATATAACCTGCAAACAAATATACATATAAATTAATATATCAAATGCGCTTCAAAAAATGTCAATTTTAATCAATAAAATCGTAAAATGATAATAATAAACAAATTTTACATAAACCTTAAATTCATTCATACCTGGAGCTGAATAGTGAGCTGTGTGACAGAAAATATGTAAAAAGATGAAAAAAACATATGTTTAAATGAGTAATTTAACTGCCAAAAATGATAACAAATCTGGGATCAACATTCCCCCAAACCGGAGAAATTCCAGGTCCCATTGAGCAAAAAAAAGAAAGATAACTTAGGAAGAAGGCGGAGCTGCACTAGCAGTTGCCTTCGACTTGGTAGATGAAGGAGGTGATTTAAACTAGATTGTGCTTTCTAAGTAGCATATCTTTCATGTCAAATGTTGTTTGAAAATTAAATGGATTTTTTGAGTTCTTCAATATTCTTGATTTGATAGCTCTCAGGTTCAAGACAATTCAGCATTGTTCAATAGTTATGATATAGAATCTTTTTGTAGAGAGTGTAAGAAAAATGGTTGAGACAGCTCTACAGAAATAATGAAAATGAAAAACAATGTAATAGCAAGAATTTCGTCATGTTTAAGAGATCACGCTATCATAGCGAACCTTGAAACGTGTGTCATTATCGAGCATATGCATCAATCATTGAGTTCATAAGGTTTGTAATTAGTTCAACCATTTCCAAAGTAAAACTTTCGACAGGTTGAACGTATGACACAAAGGCATAAATCACATTTTCAATAACCTTGATTAACAAGAAGATCAGTCTTTTGATATTTTACATGCATGATTGGGTAAGAGGATAGGGTTTCCAGCAGTGAAATGATAAAAAACTTTTAAGGTCAAAGCATCCACATGAAGGTAAAAACTATTTGCCAAAAAACAAAATTTGGTTAGCAAATTTTAATCATAAGTGTTGTAATATCACAATGTTTTATTCAGATTGTCATTTGGTATTTCATTTGGACCTTCATTCAATCCTTCATATAGTTCTCCATATTGATTTTTCTGTGAAAATATGCTTCATGCTATAACCAAGTTCCACTGCTTACATTATCCTGAAAACACTTATCATTTGTTAGAAATAAATAGATCTAACATAAATAATGAAAAATAAAAGCAGTCTATTTTTTTCCAATCCTCCCCCAAATCAAAGATATGGCGTGTCCTCAAGCCATACAAGAGAGAAGAATTAATTGTTCCACATAATGAAAATAAAGATTTCTATCATACTATTATTATTTTGTAAGAAAAATAAAAACTAATTAGTAAATGGAAATGATTCAGATATGTATATTCATGAAAAATATAACAGTGCTTAGAAATACCACTTGAATGAGGATAATATAACCAAAAGAATGCCATAGGAAAAGCTAGTCATCCATGCCTCATTTTAAAGATATCCTGTCATCACAAAATATTTAAGTTTACCCCGGAGTATGTGAGATTTACAGCTATGGGTCCCATTTCTAGGATAATGACATCCTAGGTATTTGTTGAATTAGATGGCCAGGGTCAAGCCCAACTTACAGCCATTCTCAAATGACATTATAAACAATTGGTCGTGACATGTTTATACATAAATTCTAAAAAAAATTTATTTATATTATCATTGTTCTACGAACCATGTGCATAGTAGTGCATTAACCAGATCTCTTTTACCCAGTACTGCCTCGCTGCCAGTAGGCCTATTCAGTACCTCGACGGGTTTACCTTGGTACCATGCAAGCATTGTCCCGCTACCAACAAGACTGTTCTGTACCCCAATGGGTTTACTTGCATTTATCAAGCTTCTATGTTTTAAGTTATTACTTAGCATTGTGTTGCAGCTGCAACTTTTCTCCCCAAATTTCTGAATTTTGGGCCCCTCCTCAAAATTTAAAGTCATTTTCATCGTTGGATGCTTGAGTAGTTGGTCGTGTTTTATGTTGAATGATTTTGAAGCTTGGTTTCCAGTCTGCTTTAAAGATTGCCTGTGTATCATTTTTATGGTTTGTCGCAGATGCGAGTTTGGTATGCCTAGCCAGGGGTAATTTCTCTTTGTCTTTGAAGGTCCACTGTTTCGGAAGCAAGCCGGTTTCAACCCTCGCTAGTTTTATAGTTTCGAAGTACTTAAAGTTTTTTGTTATACTGAGCATCATATTATGTTAAATCGGCGGCTGATAACTTGTTTCTCTTCCGCCATTGCGGATCCCAAATCACTTAGCCATCTGAAGCATAAAGCGATCCTCCTGCCGACGTACGTTTTCCATTTAGCCTCAGACTCGACGCTGTTTTCTTCTGCCGTTGCAGCCAGGGAATCCTTTTGGCTTTCGATGTCAAAGTCTTCCGATCCCCGATTAAGTTTGTTTCACCCGCATCGCTTGTCTCTAACCTTTTCGCTTCCGTCGTTGCAGCTCCCAAAGTGATTTGGCCTTCGAAGTAGAAGTTCGTCCGACGTTCGACTGAGTTTTCTCCCACCGCCGCTCGCCCGTAGTTTTTCAGCTTCCGCCGTTGTGGCTAGGAAATTCATTTGGTTTCCGATGTCCAAACCTTGCCAGCTTCCAATTGAGGATTTTTTCCCGCCCTTCGGTCATTCGTCCGTTGCCTCGTTCCTTTCCGCTGTCACGGCTGTAGTGGGTTTTTCAGCTTCTGATGCTATTATGCTGAGTATCCAATGAGTCCCCGCTTCTTGTCAAGGTAGTGGTGTCGGTGCTTACCTTGTGGTAGTAACGCAGTGCATGAGATTCTCAATGCTTAGCCATTTTTGTTGACATCATTTGAATGTGTTTTCGATGAATGATGCTAGTCGTTTGAATGCAGGTGGGTTACAGAAATTGGTCAAACTGCTACAGCGCAAAGGAAGACGGGCCTAAATAGGGACAAACCAAAGAAGAAACAAAATGAATGGTGACAAAGGAGCAGTTCTAAAAGGTCCAGCAGTTACTTATCCACTCATGGGCATGCGTAGAAAATATAAAGGAATATGAAGCGTTGGGGAGCTGAAAGGTCATCTGTTTGAGAGGCAACCCAAACGAGCGGTTGCTGTAGTTTAAATATTGTAAAGTTAGAACTTAGAAAAGACTTTTTCCCTGGAAAAATTTGTAAGCTATTTTTCTTGTAAGAGGAACTACTTCGTTTTACAGTCAGAAACTGCAACTTTTTCTTGTTGGAGAGAGCAAAATGTGGAATGTATCAATGCGACTAAATGAATAATGTTGAAGGGGAACTATTTCGTTTTCAGCTGTGTTTCATTTACTATGAGAATATTTAACTTCCTGAACTTATGTTCTTGTTCAATGTTCTTTAGTATCTTTTGGGATGTTTTCCACTATGAGTAATAAATGTTGTTCATAAAATAATCGGCTATCTGGTTGTTCAAATATTTGTAATTGTTCGTGTGTCTTGAAAGAAGCGTCAGCTAACTGTAACTCTTCATAATGCACGCACAAAATGTATTACTCACTTACGATTGATAATCCTGCTCCCTAGGGATAGTTGAGGTAGTTAGTTTATTTTTCTTGTTGTCTGTGATTGGGATGCTAGTGAGTTTAAGATGAGAGGTAAGAACCTGCGCATCACATTGTGACTGCTCCTCGCATCTTATCACCCTGCATGGTTAATTAGGCACTTTCTTATCATACATTAAGTCAAAAAATACAAAAATACACGGTGGACCGGGCTGCAACTGGTAAAACCTTTGTTTTGTTACTTTGACCTACAGTAGATGGACCGCAAACCGGACGGATTCCCTATACCAAATAGTCAACGGGCTAGTTGGGAACGTTGACTGGGGAGAATCCCTTACTGTTGTTTCCTACGATTTTTGGGGCCTCAACACATTGATCCTCTGCCAGCAGACCTGTTCAGTACCCTGGCGGGTTTTCCTTGTATAATGATATTTAAATATATGGAAGCTAATTGGTACTAGAGCGTGTTAAGTCCTGCTAAACACATAATTCAATTTTGTAAAATAAACTTATAAGTAATTTCATAATGGCCTTAACCATAGATCATGTCAAAAGAGAATAACTTAAAGTTCTTCTTTGACCTTACAGTCCTTCTTCTTCATAAGAGATGAGTAATGTTCCCCACATGCAAAAATTCCACTTACTCTCGAGTTATCACCAAAATAATTTGAGAGACAAGTTTTTATAACAAGTATAGGATGAACTAGTAATCCATAGATGTAAGATGAGATTGTGAAAAATATGATAATGAAAGTAGGTCTGTCAAGCAACTGTTCAAAAGAGCAAATCAGAAATATACATGTCTGAGTCAAAATACCAAAAACCATATGAATCATAAAAGAGATGGTTAAGAATGATATACAAAGGATTGTATTTTATTTTCACTATAAACTGCACATTTCAAAAGTACCCCAAGAAAGGTTAAGATACATGATGAGTGTTTTAGCATACTTTCCTTTTCCAAATAATACTCCATGAGTTGGTTATAGATAAAGTACTTGTAATCAAACTGCAAAGCCACTTATTAGATGATTCAATTTATTCATGAAAACATATATAACATTATAAAAGAAAAATATTCCCTTGTAAACATTCTATTAGAAATTACTCTTATTTATTCAGAAAAGAAAACACATATTTACATATTTTCATATATACTTCCACTTCTTCTTCTATTGGAACGCCAGCCAAAAGGGCGGGTTCCTGGTTTATTTGAGTTTGACATGTGAATTGCTCCCAGGTTTGGTTCCTTTGATCTAAGGCCCTCGATCTGTACCCATTTCCTTGGGTACTTCAAAATGAGTAAAGATTTCGCCATACAGGGAATCAATTACAGCCTCGTCATTGGCTTTCACCAAAGCCACAACTTCTACCCATTTTGTCATGTAGTCGATACAAACTAAGATGTAGGCTTTCTACCTAGAATGAGGGTTGATAGGACCAAAAAATTATAAGGCCCATCTATCAAAAGTTTCAACCACCAACTGTGGTTGAAGAGGCATTTGATCCAATCTATTAGGTTGGCCCATCCTCTAGTAGATGTCACAAGACTGGACATATTTTTTTGCATACTCGAAAAGTGTTGGCCAACAGTATCCCATTCTCAGCACCTTATGACATGTCCTCCTATCTGCAAAATGTCTCGCACATGCATCGTCATGGAAGGCCTTCAGAATATGGAAGATTTCATCTTCTCTTACACATCTTCTGATCCCAAGATCAAGGCCTGTGTAGAATACTTGACCACCTATCCAACAATACCTGGCACTTTGTTGAATGATTTCCCCCTTCTCTCTTTTTGACAAATGTGCCAGAAGCTTCCCTGCAGCCAAATAGTTAGAGACATCTACATACCAATGGGAATAAGTTGAAACTGCAAATAAGTGTTCATCTAGAAAAGAGTCCTCAACGGGTAGATTATCATCACTGTTAGTAAAACGAGATAAGAAATCAGCGACAGCGTTTTCTTTTCCAGGTCTTTCTATAACGGTAATATCAAATTCCTGTAATAATAACATCCATATAGTTACCCTAGCATTTGTAACAGGTTTATTCATTAGATACTTTATGGCTGAGTGGTCAGTGTGCACAAAGGCAGGATATCCAATGATGTAGTGTGTAAATTTGTTAATGGAGTAGACAATGGCTAAAAACTCCTTCTCGGTAACAGTATAATTAAGTTCAATAGGGGCCAAGTTTTTGCTAATGTAATAGACTACATAAGGTGCTTGGCCATCCTGCTGTCCTAATACTGCTCCAATGGCAGTGTCAGAGGAATTTGAAGAAATTTGGAAAGGCAGGGCCCAATTGGGCCCCCTTAAGATGGGATTTGTAGACAACTTCTCCTTGAGTTTAACAAACGTTGTCTGGCATGCATCATTCCAAGTAAATTTCACATCCTTAATTAACAAAGAAAACAAAGGAGAAACAATTTTGGAAAAGTTTTCTATAAATATTCTATAATAACCAGCATGCCCTAAGAAGCTACGTACCTCTTCTGAGTTCTAGTAGTGGGTATATTTTCAATTACCCTGATTTTGGAGGGATCCACCTGAATGCCATCAGCAGAGATAAAGTTCCCCAGCACTACCCCTTCACTCATCATCATATGGCACTTTTCAGTGCTCAAAGATAGATGGGTCTGCTCACAGCGTGTTAAAACCTTTTCCAAATTTTTCAATGCTTCTTCAAAGTTCTTGCCAGAAGGAGTAAAATCATCCATGAAAATATCCATACTATCATTAACCATTTCTGAAAACATGCCAATCATAGCTCTCTGAAATGTGGCTGGTGCATTGCATAAGCCAAAGGGAAGCACCCTGTATGCAAAGGTACCCCAGGGACAGGTGAAGGTAGTTTTATCCTGGTCTTCAGGAGCAATCTGGATTTGATTGTACCCACTAAACCCATCCAAAAAGGAGAAGAACTTCTTCCCATATAAGGTGTCAAGTACCTGGTCGATGAAAGGCAGGGGAAAGTGATATTTATGTGTTGCTTTATTCAGCTCTCTATATTCCACACAGACTCTCCATTTACCATTCTTCTTGGGTACTATCATGAGTGGAGAGACCCACTCGTTGTCTAATATGGGATATATAAATCCTGCTTCCAAGATTTTTTGAATTTCTTCCTTCACTATGTCCCTAATATTGGGGTTCATCCTTCGTTGAGGTTGGCACATAGGCCGGGAGTCACTTTTGATATAAATGTGGTGGGTGCACAGATCAGAAAGGATGCCCTCCATATCTGTGTACTCCCAGGAAAATTCCCCCTTATGTTTTCTTAAGAGAGTGATTAGGTGTTGTTATTCATCCAAAGCAAGACTGGGATTGATATTCAAGGTTTTTCCAGGCCCTATCTCAACAGGAACACTTTCCAAATTTTTCAACACTAGAACTATATGAGTATCACTTACTAATGTCTCCTCTGTGATATTTTCTTGTTATTCTTCACCTAGAGTACCATTCAGGATCTAATAAATTTGTTTATTAACAGAATTGGGTTCACTAATGAAATTATTAATAGCATCATCTTCAGTTTCATCTTTAAAATTCAAGGCCTTCCATATCGTTAATAGTGGTTGAACGCCCTCCTCTTCCTATAGCTCCATCCATAATGGAGTTTCAGCTTCTAGACTCGACCAAGCTAGAGGGTAGAGAGTGAGGTTCTTTATCTCAGTTCCATATGATATGGTCATAGACCCAGACCGACAGCTGATGCAAGCATCAGCTGTAGCTAACCAGGGCCTTCCCAGGATTAGTGGGTGCCCTCCTAGCTGCGAATTGGGTTGTAAAACCAAGAAGTTAGCTGGATATTCCCACGAATCAACTGAGATAACGAGGTTGTCCAAGATTCCCTTGGGTTTGAGAGTGGACCTATCTGCAAGTTCTAGGACGGTAGGAGTTGGCCTAAGATTAGTGAGCCTGATTTTCCTTATAGTTTTAATGGTCATAACGTTAATATTTGTGCCTAAATCTACCAGTACATTGGGAATCTGCGTTCTCCCAATCTGCATGACGATAGTGGGATTCCCAAGATCATTGTATTTGGACAAGAGGTTTTTTCCCATTATTAATTCAAATAATTTCCCTATGACATGAATAGTGGGAGGATACCTGGGTTTTCTTCCTGGTTTCCTTGTACACAGATCTCGAATGGTTTTGGCATAGATAGGCACATCGTGAAGGTCCTATAGGAGTGGAATTTTGACATAGAGGTTTTTCAACTCTCCTAAGACGTTAAATTGAGGTTGTCCCACTGCCTTCTATAGTATTAGTCTTTCAGGGTATGATGGTTCCCTAACCAGTTGTGTAGGTTGTGTGTCAATAGATGTTTCTTCTTGTGTTTCATCCGGTATCTTGGTAGGATTTTTAGTGTCCTCAATAATGGGGATCGTTGCATTGGATAAGTATTGTTGGTTCATCCTTTCTTCAGACATAGAGGATGGAACATCCTCAATGACCAAAGGCTCCACTACCCTCCCTGATCGTAAGCAGACGTTGTTACAGGGAACTAGAGTAATGGAGTAAGAAGGCATGTTGGTAGTCTCAAATTGATGGACTACTTTATTTTTTGGGTTGGGGTTACGTTGAGCAGGCAACTGTGGTCATATAGAAGCATTGAGGGCAGCATTATTCTGGAGTTGCAGCTGCGACTGTTGATACTGCTGATAAGGCTGAGGGTATTGTTGAGGAGGATACAGTTGATGAGGAAACGGTTGATGTGGAAACTATTGAGGAGGTTGGTTATGGGGAAACTGGTTCCCTGGATGGAAGCTCCTCCATCCAGGAGACCAAGAATTCTGTTGGTTTGGTGGTTGTGTCCAAGAGTTCCAGGAGTTAAAATTTTGCATCGGAGGTTGAGAAGGATATCATTGATGGTTGGGATAATATGAATGGAATTGTGTATTCATGTGATGCATATTATTGCAATTATTCATGTTATTCAAAAATGGAAATGATTCTGGAGTCATACCTTGTTTTCGCAGCTGCCAAGGCTTTTTTTGTCAAATAAAGTAGGCTGGTTCCACATCTAGAGTCGATGCCTATAGAAATTTCTTCACTTGAGGTAGGGAAGGACATTCCTTTGTATCATGGTTCATCTCAGAGAACTAACACACTTCTACCTTGTCAATTGGGCACTCCTTCAAAGGATGGTTCTTCCTACACTTAGGGCAGAATACACCACGTGTGAGATCTTCTACTACTTGTTTCTACTTTTCCCTCAAGACATATATTTCCGAGGAGATGGAGCTCATCATTTTTGTCTTGATATTTTCAAGAAGATTTCCTATTGATTCCTAGGTGGCTCCTCCATTAGATGAATTATGTGTTCTATGAAATACATCTCGTTCTAATTTATTCCATTTGTCTTGTCTGTTATTCCTAGAAGATCCCTTGGAATACCTTTTGCATAGTTCAACAATATTTTCAAAGGACTCCTTTGAGATATCCCCCTTTCCTAACAGGTTCAACATGTATAGGAAATTATCCCTAATCCCACAAAGTAGGATTATCTTGAGCACATATAACCTCATATTAGTCTGTCCAGCTCTCTGCACATTATATAAAATCCTTTCAACAAAATCTTCCAGGCTTTCATCGTCCCTTTGTACCATTTTGAATAGTTCTTATCTCTTGTCTTTGGTATTGTAGTACTCCTGATATTTCTCTAGGAACACTTGTTTCATTCGGTCCCAGGTGGTGACAGTTCCCCCACCTAGGCTCATGAACCAACGTAACGCATTGTCCTTCAGAGTAGCAGGGAAGAGTTTCAACTTCTACTCACTAGAGGTGTAATCATAGCTGCGACAGAGGATGTCAAACTCAAAAAGGAATTCATCTGGATCCTCTGCTGCTTTTCCATAAAAATTAGGCAGTACAAATGGCGATATGTTTTTCATGGGGGCAATCTCCTCTAGTTATTGAATGGGGAACTAGAGTGTGGAAATAGTCCCCTCAGGCTGGGAATTATCCTCCTAATGATGATTTTCTCCCATGGCTTCTTCGTGATCTTCTAGATCGCATCTATTGTTCATGTCTTCTTCTACTCTATCCTCTCCATGCTTCCACTGATCGCTAATTTGTTGATGGAACTGTGTCCACTCCTCTTTTGTCACAACCTTCCTGTTAATGTGATATACCAAATATCAGTCAGTCAATCCTGCAGTACTAACTTTGTCTTTCTCCGTAGGGACACCTGAGGGTGTGCAGCATCTCCTGTGTTCTCCACTATGGAAGCTGATGCTTCCACCCTGGGAATAATTAGGATTCTTCTAATGGAGGACCCCTGATGGCGAGCTCCGATATAGGAATTGGTTCTAGCAACCATATCATCAATGAATGTCCTTCTTCCCAAGACTATATTTCATCCACGACCCCGACCACCTGCAATGTTAGTATTCTGGGGAGTTTTGGGGGTTGTGGGAATGTCATGTTGTACCCTTCTTTTATTCACACAACCCAAAACATGCAAAATTTTAAAAAAATGAAGAAAGATGAATAGATGTAACTACTGGATACAACTACTATTGTGTCTAATAATTACCTTTCCCCGGCAACGGTGTCAAAATGTTGGGCACTCTATATGCAAGTTAATTAAAGCCAACATACAGAGTGTTCAATATAAATTTTCAACCCAGGGAAGTCTTTTATTTCAAAGATAATGTGCACTGTATATTCTTAAACACTAAGTAGCTGATGCTGTAAATGAATTATCCTACCTTCCTGTTCATCCCAACTCTTCCCATGATTAACTTAACCTAATTTAACTTCTTAAGAATGCAAAACCACAGATACCTTCTCACAACCTTAATCTAGAAATAAGAGATTCAGAAAATTAACATCTAGATTTACTTTTGCATAAAGTTAAATCCTAAATTACCAGGCCATCTGGAAATCCATTATAACTATTTTAATTCAACTTGATCTAGGAATCAGAAATACAGAAATTGAACTTCAACAATTATAACCGCAAATGGACTTAATTATAAAAACTCAAGAAAGACATCAATTGAAAGAAACTAGGGATGAGCTCGGCTTTTACAGCTATCACACAATTGCATAAAGAAAATTAGTCTACACAGTCAATTGTCACACCACTCTGCTGCAGCTCACATGGAATGCAATTACTAATCAATTGAAGGAACACACAATAAATCATTACTGTTGCGTCTGTTATAAAAGAATGAATCTACTGTAACATCCACACCACACAACAAAGGAAATAAATACCTAATTAACTAGCCAATCTCTGTAGGAAGGCAGGCCCAGCCTTCGAGCAAAGATGCAGGAAATTAACACACGTAAAATGTTGAGATTAGAAGAATCCTACTCCTTGTATTAAATGATAAAATGAAGATACGGTCTCTGTCACAGGTTATACAATAAGATCAATTAAATTCCAGCCCCTGGATCAGGATAGTTTCCAATATTTGTAGATTCACAATCGTAACTTCTACCAACTGATATCGGGCAGCCATGAATATCTCTGATCTTCATGCTGCCCTATTCACGATATGTTGCTACAGCTCTGGGAAAGATAGAAGCAGAAAATATAGGAAGTCTGTTACTCGAGCCAGCAATGAGATAACAGGATCAATCTATAATATTCTCCATCAGTTGCAGCTACCCTCGAGTAGTAGCGCGTTATTGCATCCGAGTCTGTTGCATCCAAGCCTGTTGCAACCACCCTTGTACAGCTTGCGTGGAATAGTAACCTTTGACTGCATCCTTTGTACAGAGATGGAATAGGTGGTGATCAATTCAATAATGAATTTCCATCTCTATCTTGACTCGTTCAGCATGCTACACCTGTATCCTTTACATCTCGAATTATCTTTATAAAATCACCATATGTTAGCATAATCCAAGATATAGAGTCCTGATTACAATAATCATAAGTATTAATAAGATAAGACAATAATTAACCATACTTGTATGGATTGAGGGATCAAGTGAAGGAAAACATCTGTTTGGTGCATATAATGGAGTAAGATAAGGCAAAAGGGGGTAGGTAAATGTGGTCAAAAATGGGTCATTTACGGGCCCAACGTCTCCCCCCAACTGTCATGTTGCATGTCCCTATGCAACAACCTCCATTAGTCTGAATCTAAATCTAACATTGTGCTTCGTTCATGGAGAGAGGAAAAGTTATAAGAGAGTTCAGATGTTCCCTGTTTTTCCAAAAATCCATTATAGACAACCCAATATCTCCAACACCTATTCTCTTTGGCCTTTGTCAGTGAGAAATATTCCCTGTATGGTTTTGTTGGCCACCAGATGAGAGGAAAATTGAATTTGAGTCCCAGCCAATTAACTCCACATTCCTCCATACATCCCACATATCCCTCAACCCTATAAAGTGCATGTTTAAAATTCTTGTAACAGTAGGGATCTCTCTTCCTCAAGGTTGAGGAGGTAGTCTACCATCTATGATGGTTTCCTTCCAAAGCCAATTGTTGATGCTTGGAAATCTGGTTGACATAAGTAGAGATAACCTTTTCTTGAAGTTCCACAATCTGCTGAGTTTGGATGGGACATGTAAGCCTACGCTGCATATCAAGGAGAAGACGAGGGAATTGAGGTTCACATCAAACCCAAAGGTTAGAGTGTGACTCATTATGAGAAAAAATTTGGAAGGATCTTTCCCACTGAACATGATTGCTCAAAAAGGAAGCAAAATCCCTCAGATGAGCATCACCTAAGAAAGGGGCAGGATTCAAATAGCGGTTCAAGGGACAAGCCAGCTCATGTAAATAAAGCTCACAAAGCAAGTTCTGCTCAATAAAATCACTTTCCAGAAATGTTTCCATAAATTTAGCTGAGGTTTCTATTTCATAAGGTCTCCCTTCTTTTATAGCCTTCAGTTTAAACCAAATGAACTGTTCAAATAAAAACACAGAGTAAGAGGAGTATGGTGCTCTAGTACCTAACAGTTCTTGGGAGAGAGTTTGCAGCTGGTATTTTTCCTCCTACATGGATTTGAACTTTTTCAGCTCCTTCAGCTCTTTCTGTATCTCTTCCCAGCAAAATTTCTAAAACATTAGTTCTTCTGCACATCTTTCCTTCAATTCCCTGATGGTATTCCTATGTTCAGCAAGGGGAACCATTCCTTCTTGATACCTCTCCACCTAACTCTTCCACTTCCTCACTTCTATTCTTAGGAGTGAGAGTTCTTTAGTCAGCCTCTGGATCCCTTCATCTTTAGTATGATATTCATTATCAGAATCCAGATTGACAAAGTTTGTGAAAGTTGAGTCCATACCTTGCCATTTGATGCTTCAGTTTGAACATTTTGTACTGCATGCATGGGTACTTCTTCAATAACTTCTGGGGATTTTGGTTCTTGTGTGACAACATCCTCTCCTTGGATTTCTCCTACAACAACCTCAACTTGTATAGGTGCCTCTGAAACAACTTCTAGGGATGTTGGTTCTTGTGTAACAGCACCCTCTTCTTGGAATTCTCCTCCAGCAACCTCAACAACCAATTGTGAAGGTGTTGGTTCTTGTGTGACAACCTCTTCCTGAATTTCAATCTCCACGTCTTCCTAATTGTTAGTTGTAGCTTTGACAGGGATATGCAAGGCTAATGGTTCTTGTGTATCAAAGCCCTGCCCTTCTATTTCTTCATGTTTCTAGAGTTGTTCTTGAGTTACTTCCATGTCTTATGCAATATGAAGTTGTTATTCAAGAATTTCAGTATCCCCCAAGGACTGTTTGCATTTGTTCATCCTCTCCTAGATCCAGATTAGGAATTATGTCCATCTCGGGGTTGATTTATTCTTGTTGCGTCAGCGTCTCAGCAAACATTTTTGAAGATGTTGGTTCTTGTGTGACAACATCCTGGATAAATTCATCATTATCCTGTTGCTGAGGTTCTATGTCTATTAATTCTATGCCCCGAGATGGTTCAGGAGTCACAGCATAGACTTCTTCTTTAAGATCAGGAATATTTTCAGTCTCTGGTTTATCTACCCTAATTTGGGTGGCAACTTCAACAAAAATATTCGAGGATGTTGGTTCTTGTGTATCAACACCATGTCTTTCTACTACTTCCATTTGTTGAGGTTTCTCTTGGGGAACTTCACTATCCTTCCCATTAGATTGTCCCAGAAGCAATTATGTTTCTTCTGCATCTCTCACTTCCACCTGAGGTGCTTCTTGTCCTTGTTCTTCTATAGCTACTGTTACAGGTTGTTGTGTCACAAAGGTATAATATATGACTTTGTAGCCTGAATGGTTAAAGATCTCCCCACACATAGGGTAGAACAGTCTCTCTTCCTCCTCACCATCCTCAACAGGAGGTGATCCCTCTAATTGGTCTGCAGCTTCGACCAGTGTGTGCAGCTTCTTTTCTACTTGCTTCCTACATGCCTCCTTCCAGTTTTCTAGTTCTCTCTAAAGCGTCTATACTTCTTCCTTTAGTAGACCATTTTCATGCAATAGTCCCTCGATTTGAGGTTCCTCTGCAACCAGTTCCTGTGGGGCATCTTTTGCTTTGGGTCTCAGAATGGGAAATTCAATCTATGCTTATAGGGTTTCCCATCTTGCCTGTACTGTTTCAGCTATTGTAACCGACCTGGTTCTTTTTCTTCTTATCGGCAATGGTGCCTGCACCTCCTCTTTTGATCTTCTTCTTTTCTTTTGTGGTGCAGGAATCTCCAAATTTGCGGTTGATGTGGAAGGGATGTATCCTATCTTAGCATCCTCCTTTTCTTCTTCAATTAGAGTTCCCCCCCATTCAAGGGAAGATTCAATGGTCAATGCCTCTGCATTTTCTTCTATTATCATGGCTCTAACATCCTCAGCTTCAATTGTTGTAGCATCCAATGCTGCTCCAACTTTAGCCTCTGTTTCTAGAGCTCCCACATTATTTAATCTCTCCATAGGGTTTTCTCTTATATTTTCCTCCAATTCCTCTGCTTGTTCATCTGACTCATCATCCAATCTAGTCTCATCTCCCCCCCCCCAACTAAATTGGAGGGACTCCGGTCATCCTGTTGTTCCTCATCTACCCCCAACTGTATATTTTCATGCTCCTCTTGGATTTGAACATCCCCCAAGAGTACAGGTACTTCCACTTCTTCTTCTATTGGAATGCCATCCAAAAGAGTGAGTTCCAGGTTTATTTGAGTTTGACCTGTGAATTGCTCCTAGGTTTGGTTCCTTTGAGCTAAGGCCCTTAAGATTATTAATTTGATTAGTCCATGATGGGTAAGGGAGGATTTTGGATGCTTGGTTGTTCTGACAAACCCCGCCATATGATGTAGGTCTTTAAATAGATAAAATGAAATATTAAGTAAGGCCCTATGGCGTAGATGAGAGAGTAGAGGAAGTTCAGAATAATAAACAGTCTGATACCTACCTTCGTAGGTGATATATTTTTGAGGAAGACTGCTACTTGATCCCATGGCTGAGGCAGTGATTGTAACACTATCCCTTGCTTTGACGAACGAATTTGCTCCCCCTCCATCAGAAAATCCTGTATTGCGGCAACATTGGGAGTTCCTCAACCAAACCAAGCTCTTCCTACCTAAGGAAGGATGGTGACTTCAACCACTATAGCTTCAGATACTTCTATATGTAACCCCCTAACCTCTGAGTGGGTTTCTGTAAGATTTAAAGTAAATTGTAGAGTTGTCTCTCGATGGAACCCATTCAAGCATTGAAAAAATTCAGTCTACCTTGCAGCTTCAAAAATAGTGAAAATTTTAGCATTTATTCTCAGTTCTTGCGTATTTGGAGGTTCATGTCGAGCTGGGATACCCATGTTTGTTTTCCTTCTGAATTCTTTATCAATTTTTATACCAAAATCCTTTCACCATCATGTGATAAGACCTTTGACATACCTACTTTCCCTGAATCCCAACTTCTGGAGTGAAGACTAAATGGTTTCTTATCATTCTATCATACAAATTCCTAGCACTGCTCATCCTGCCTTATCCAGGAGTGGTACCCCTGTTCGCACCACTTTTCATCAGTTGTCCACAAGCAGTGCCATCACCTATCACCCTTGGTCCATAGGCGGTTATTACCAGAACCGCTCTGTCATAGAAGGAGAAGCGTGGTACCCTAGGTAAAAAGGGCAAAAGAGAAGTTTCTTGAGGCTTCTAGATAATAAGTCTCGTGTACTGCCTTATCCCTACTATTGTGGGTTGGTTGAGCTCGAGATCCCTCATCCTAGGATCTTAGAGTCCACCTCACCCACTCATTTCTCAACCATCTCTATCCATCTAGCCCTATAAATATGAGCTCATAGCCATGGTTTAGGGCGGGACATTGAAGGTATTGTTATGTTGTTGGACTGATTCTTGGCCTAAGATCATTTGGAAAGAGCATAGAGAGCTAGAGTTGGATCTTTTGGGGATGAAGAGCTAGTTTCATGAAGATGCATGTCAACACTAAGGCTTGGTTGTAAACTTCTTCATATTTCTAATGCAAGCTAATTTTCTGTCCCATATATATTGTTGATGTTTGATTTCAGATATATATTGCTAGATTCTGTTGGATAAAATTATTGCTATTTAATTTACCTTCAATTAATTGTCAACCAGGATACGTAAACTTCGAGCTGCTACACCATATGTGCGGGCAAAGTGGTTTCAATGCTCACGCTGACAGTAATTTTAGTCTACTCACAAACCAGAAACAAAATGTAATTGATGAAGCTATTACTTGATTAAATGATAAATGCTAAGGGTTACTAGGTCTGTCATAAAGAAAGGAAATCAACTTGCTAATCCCTATCTTACAGTCTACAATGCTGTCAAATTCAATGTAACCTATCACTACCTTAAGCTACAGCAATCTTTCTAAAGTAATCAATGATCTATACTAAGCTACAGCAACCTTAAGCTATGCTAGTTATTACTTTATTCTTCAAGGAAAGCAACCACACAAGTAAATAACTTAGTAAAGGAAAACCCTAGTTCCAACCTTACCTACAAAATGAATATGTTGAGCCAATCCCAATGACTTTGTATTGTATCTAAGACTGCAATCATTAACCCTAAAGAATCTGATGCCACAATTTATATAAACACTTATTACTCTTAAACAACTACTGAAATGAAATCTGTTTCTTCTTAACCTAAATAATTCATAAACAGTTAACAAAAGGAATTTTAACTTACTGCTAATGTCAAATATATTCTACCTGCGTTCTATGCACACAAAATATTATTGGAAATATTCAGAGAATATACACCCACTCTCATTTGCATGTATTGTGAGACTAGTGTTCAAACCCTAGGAAACAATGCTGGCATCTATTAATAAACTATAATTCTTTTCCTAATTTCATTCAACACCATGAAGTGAACAAAAGCATGATTCCAATTCCTGTCTAGCCAATTCAAAATGCTGTTTGAAAAGCCCTAAATACTAAGATCTTTAAATCCTCTACTGATCCAATAAATACTACAAGTCTTTCACACTACAATCCCTCTCTTCAAATACTCTACAGTTTTGCAAAAACTCGACAGCCAAAAAGAATTTTAAACAAGTATTGAAGCCATCCACTAATCAATATCATGCTGGCAATAAAAGGAGTATGACATCCAAGTCTATTTTCAATCCTCTGTTAGATTAATCCTTCAGCAAACTGAATACAATCAAATTCATCATACAGTTTTATAAATTCTGAACGGATTCTTTAAATGAGGGTTGTAACCATCAAACAAGCAGTATCACGCTGGGAATCAAAAAGGTTTCAAATCCACTCTTACTACTCTGCTCAATCGATTTTACAGGCTAAACTGAATGCATATGATATCACTTAGTCTTCTGCAAACATAAATCCCATTCCAAATCACAAGTAATCAAAACCATTAACATTTCATCATAAAAATAGTATCAAAGTCTGCAACATCAATATACTTACAGCAATACAAGCAACACTTAAACACAAATGGATCGGTGTTGAAGGTGGGCCCTGCCCTCAATGCCTGCAAATCTGAGATCAAAGCTTTGAGAAAATAGACACTTGATTAATTAATGAAAACAGAGTTTTTACAGTCTTCTCCCTGTATCTCATCCTTCTCAAGATTTATTTATACATGGATAGATGGATAAGATCCATCCCAAAATTCAGAGATTCGTGCAACTACCCAGAAAACGACCAACACTAAAATCTGGAAAAACCACGTCTGTTCCAGAAAGGATTTCTCCACATTCGTTCAGAAATTCTGAAACTTTCCCCCGATTAGGGGTAAATGGGGCCATTTGTGAAGTGGGTTTCGAACCGTTTTAAACAATTCCCAACCGATTGTTCATAAATTGAGCCCTAAATAAGGTTCCTGATCAAGGACGGGAATGTCACTTTGAGCAAATGACATCCTCAGAACAGCACTGGATAACTGTACCTGCATCCTGGAAGCGATTGGAAATCAAACAAGATGTTATCCCGGCAATAAAATCCCCCAAATCTCTGGTTCAGCCAACATAGATCTTCTTTGGAGCGTCGGGACAAGTGTTGGGCCAAATAACCAAAAGACTCCTGCATAAAAGAAATAAAGACTCATTAATTGACCCATTATTAAATGAAAACTATAAGTTCCATTATATACATAAAAACAAAGCAAAATAATAAATAAACAATTAAAAAGTCACTTACCAAAGCACCTAGCAAGGTTGATCTTCAAAAGGCATAACCATGCACAAAACAACACTAAATGAAGCTGATTATTACTTGGTTCATGAGACTTGAAACTAGAAAATATTGTGTTGAACAGTCAAAATAGGAGGCCAGCATCTCCCCCAGACTGAAGATCTTGCATGACCCTATGCAAGAAAGTTTCAGACAAACAAAATTTGAAACTCATAATAGATGATCAAGCCTTGGCTCAAACTCCAGAAACTGAGGCTGAAGTGCCTAACATACTCCTATAATTTCTTTGCCAACTTAAAATTTCTCTGCCTGAAGTAATTAATTCCCTGAGCTGAAGCATCCGACCTATGAGATTTAGTAGACTTTGGACCTGATTTGGAAGGTGATGCTTTAGAAGATTTTAAACTAGATTTTGAAGGTGATGCTGGCAACAAAGTCTCACTGACAGGACTTGGCATTGAAGAATGATGATGAGAACCATAGGAATCAGAGTTATCATGGGCAGAAAAAGCAATGGATGAGAACAATTCAACATGTACAGGCTCTTTACCTTTGGATTCCCCTGTTTCCCTCTTTAACAGCCATGCTGCGGGTAAATATTCGATTGGGTGAAGCAAACAAATTTCATGACCCTTTTCTACCCCAGACTGAGAGCTTACATGCTTCCCCTTAGATACTGGAGACTTCTTAGTATAAGATGGGCCAACTTTCTTACAACTCTTAACAGTTGGTTCCTGAGGATGACTGACTTGATGTTTAGAAATATTTATAGAGGAGGCTTTATCCACTAAATCAGGAATACAAGGCTCACATGGTTCATTCCCCAAAGATGATTTAAGATGAGAATTAAACAGCTCATATACAAATCGCTCCCATACCCAATCCTTTTTCTTTAACTCAGCTAGAATAAGCATCGTGGAAACAGGAAAAGGAATGACAACAAACTAACAGAGATCAGACAGTCAATTCGAAGACAATGGAGAACTGCATCAATCTTTCTCTCGCTGGCGATGGGGAAAACTAGAAACAACCCAAAATAATAATGACAAAGAGTGGTAATGAAAGCGGCAGACATGGTAAAAGAAATCATTTCGAGCTACGGCACATGCTGCCCACATTGCAGTGAATTATGCCCATATTATAACACATTTTGAGTAACCATAACCTCATGACGCTTAAAAACCCCAATTGCAATATATCAATGTTATGATTTTTATTTAAAAATGACACATTGATAACAAAAAATAAAGGATTGCCGAAGGTTAATGTCATAAAATGATTTTCAAGAAATGGTGAGGTACCAACTATATAAATGATAAGGTTATCATATGATGCCACCATTTATCAAACTTGATATTAAAGGCAAAAACACTTGATTAATAATAATAACACTTAATTTATAAGACGTATCCCAACATTCATCATTCATTACCTTTACCATGTAACATGCCCATTTCCAAATTTTTATTCCGGTACCCCATCCGGCACTTTGGCCAGTCTAATATACAAAGGTATTTTCAAGCAGACAGGAGTGAAAAATGATTACCAGTAGGGTGATGATGTTATCAGCTAGGGCAAATAACTATCTTTCCTCAAAATGTCCAACTTTTGTGAGTTAAAAAAAACAATTAAAACTGCCTGAAAAATCAAATAACTGCCTAAAAATTTTGTTTTATCAGCAGGATCCTTGCACAGTTACCATTATTCAGTGGTTGCGTCCTCAGCTTTAAAGTGTTTGAACCGTGAGTCAAACAACAGAGCCCAATCACCTTCTTCAAAAGTTTTCTTCTTCAACAATTTTTCATGCCATTTAGTCCTCTGATTCTGTATTAAATCAGTTCATGGATAGCATCTTGTTTAATTTCATCAAGCCCATTTAATTGCATCAACCTCTGCTCCTGAGCTTCATCTAAATTCAGGCTCAATTGTGCAGCAGTACAAAAGGTCTTCACCTGAAATTCTATAGGGAGCAATTCATTGCCAGCATGATAGTGATATTAAAGAAAATAAATGTCTTTGAAAATATACCACTTGTGTGAGTTGTAAAAGCAAGTAAAACTGGTTGAAAATTTGTTTTACCCCAACAAGCTTGTGGCACAATTACCTCAGTTCAAGGTTGCTACTTCACCTGATCACACAGGAAACTGAGCTGAGTTATGAAACCAATTTTTATTAACAATACAAAAAACCAAAAGTAACTACAATTCACAAACTGTCAACCTTACTCCTATATTCCACACCTCAATCATGAACACAGACTTCATTCTCGTCATTCATATAGAACTTTTTTTTTTCCACTCGGACATGTGCCTTACAACACAAGACAAAAGGAGTACTACAAGAATCCAATGGGGTACTGGCCCACTTGAATCAGCTTCACATAGGACAAACCAGTACTGAAATTCACAGCTATGTTCATGGGCTCAGAAAATATCAGGCATAAACTTCTTCTTCTTTTTTTGCAAGGATCAAGTAACCAGAATTCAGAGCATCTGAAGATGATTATCAACTGGCTAGTTCAAACAGTTTTCTTAAATTTTATTTAACCCACACATACGACCTCTCTTCAACATTTACATAGGTACATTGTTCACATGGACAAGCATAGATGAGGCTTTTTAAAAGAGATATCAGAGTCAGAACCCACTGCCAGCAAGCCCGTTCAGTACTCCGGTGGGGTAATTGTGACATCTAAGAAGCTTCTTCCCCAGGAAGATGCCCCATTTCCAACAGGCCTATTCAGTACCCTGATGGGTTTGCCTGTTCATACCACAGGTCGGTACCCGCTACCAGCGAACCTGTTCAATATCCCAGCGGGTTAACCTCTTACACCCGTTTTCTATCAGAGGCCCTTGTCCCAAATTCATCTTAAAGATAAAGTTTATGATTTGCTCATGCATAGATGAGTGGGGGAGCAGTTCTGAAAA